>CAUJNA010003322.1:536927-580428 GCA_963377175.1 Effrenium voratum
GGGCGCTGCACGACGCAAGCGATCTGGAAATGCTTTGTTTGATGCAAGTCACTTGGGGCTGTTCCACCAAGTATGCAAACCGCGGTATTCTTGCCTTGAAATCATGGCACTTTGACAGCATGCATGTATTCGGTCTGCTCGGTGGGTGATGTTAGTCAGCTTGTTTTTCCAGGATGAGTGATGCAAAGATATGGAGACACATGCCCGGTCATTGAACATGACTCAGCCCTTCTAGAAGCACACAAGGCATCGCCTGTTTGCCTTCGGAACGACATGAAGCAGGCTTGGGGTGTGGCATCATTGATCTTGAAGCATTTGGTGATTGTATGCTTGCACTTGTTGAAGGATGACAGATTGTGTGTAACTGATAGCTTGCGAACCTGGCAAGAAGCTACATGAGGAATCTAGCGCGCTCACGGTTCGAAGATTGGCCTCATGGCAGGGTTGCACAAGTGAGAGGCCGTATGAAAACGATGCCTTCAAGGCCATTTTGGCGGTTGAAGCTTTTGCTAGTTGTTGGTTCAACCATCTCGCGGCATCAGCCTTCCGACAACTGCGACTACAAGTATGCTTGGGTTTGAGTCTATAGAATCGGGATCATTCCGCCGGTGAACAAAGTGCCATTGAAATTGAGCAGCGCTTTTGGATGATGGGGCTGTCAAAAAATGAAACTTAGCTTTTTCTTGCCAAGGCATTTCCTCGGTGGAAGCTTGAGAAGCCATCTTTTGGCGGCACTGGACCTTTTGGTATACGATAGCGTTTGAAGGGGTCAGACGCAGGTGGGGGCCGTGGGGGCCGTGGGGGCTGTGGGGGCCTCTTTCATGGAGACATCTCAAAAGCCGAAAGAGGACTTCCCTGTGGCTTCGCGAAGGCTCCATGATCAAAGCGTCCCCTGCAATTGGTCCTTTCGGGCCTGTTGGGAACGGGCATTGCGCAGCGCAAGGGATGATCCATGCAGAAACTTTGTAGCTGTTGTCGTTGCAGTAACTTTCCAGAGCTGCAACGGTGTGCTTTGCATGCTGTGCTATACCATGACTAGCGCTGGAAAGGTGCGGAGTTGCGCGTTTTAAGCCCGAGCTGTCAAAGTGCGCTTCGCGTACTATTTTGGACTGACAAGTGTTGACTCCGAGCTACAGGCAAATAGCAACCTCCATAAACTGGCGGCTGGCAAATGCCTTGCGTGTGTCTACTTTCAAAGCGTCTAAAAGATCCTCCTGCGTGTGGACACTTTCAATCGACTTTCCTATGAACTCGACTTTCGTTCAATCGCACATTTCAACTTGCGAAGCGTGTTACGCGACGCCCGCCTTCAGGCCTTCCGAGTTTTCCACCGCATTGCCAACGTCATGGCTGGCGTGGGCGACACAGAGCAAGCCTGCCACTCAGCTGCACGAAGGACAGCGGGCGCTTGTGGAGCATACTGCGCTCCGTGGCCTCGCATCGCTGTACTCAATCCCACTGATGAAACTGCCCTTTTCATTGGTTTATGGTCCGCAGAATATGAATCAGACCAAGATGCGGCTTTGCTGTCGAGAGAGAGAGAGAGGGAGAGAAGGAGAAAGAGAGAGGAGAGGCGAGAGAGGTCTTGAGGTCTTGAGAGGTCTTGCAGAAGGGCTGAAGCGGTTCACATTGGAGGGAGCCTTGTGAGCATCCCGCATGCCCACTCAGGGACGGCAGAGGAGAGGGCAGCGGAGGAAACAGTGATGTGGAACGAAAAACTTATGCGCCAAGAGGCAGGGTCCAGACCTGCAGAAGCAGAGCCATGCCTGCAGAAAGCGAATGACATGAGATTCAGATGTCGGCTTGTGTCCTGCCATGCTGAAGCACGTAGACTCCTTGGACGGCAGGCCAACTTGCTGGACGACACTAGCTACGAAGACCAGCTGCAGCAGCAACTCATTTTTTTCTCCTTCAGCGGAATTGAGCGCATGGTGCCCAGGCGGAAACAACAACTGTACAGGATGGGCAGTTGAAAGCAGAGAATGGGGTCCAAGAATCCACTGGCCCGTTCTGTGTGGCACAAACAAATAGTCAAACATGGACTACGCCTCATCTATTTCTCTGAATTGGGTTGAAATTATTCGCCTTCGCGGTCTTTGTAAATACAGCGGTTTCGTGCTCATTCTTTGCCAATGCTCTTCAAAAGCCACGTTGGTTGTCCGGGCTGCGGGCGTTAACTTAACGTACATGTTCTGCCCACACTGGCGATGGGCCACAGCGCCACGGTCGCAAACACAACAAGCACACGTGTTCTTGTCTCGAAATGAGCCGGAGCCCAGAGTTTGGGGCCACCCAAAGTGGAAGCGTCCAGGGCCCAGAATCTGTGGGGCCCCGAGGGCAGAGTTGCAGTTCCTTGTGCGAACCCGTGGGAAGTCAGTATCGCGCCTGTACTCTCTTGACAAGGTCTCACACCGGAATCCGCGAGCTCAGGTGAGCAGCAGTCGAACTCCATTTGACTCCCTGCGATTGAAATTGAATGCAGCTTTCCTGAGGAAATATGGGCTTGAACAGGTGTTTTTCTCCTACCTCGCGGAAGGCCGCCAAAGGCTTCGCTTTAGGGAATAACACTTGGCCCGCGTGAGCGTCGCAATTCTCTACTTTGGCAGGCTCGCGCTTCCATCTGCGTAAGCGCCGCGTAGGCGTTTGCTATGTCGACTCGTGGACGCTGCCCTCGTCGCCCGCGCAATAATTTACAGCAACGCTCAGGTGCACTTCTTGGAGATGCCCCCAGAAGATGGCGCGGACCATTCAGAAGATCACCCCCCATGGATGGGCAAGAGCGCCGATGTCTTAGAGGGAAAGATCTTCGAAGCATCATGCCTGTGGGAGTTGCTTTCAGTTTCGGTGTTCTTGATCTATGGCATCTCCAAGCATCAACAACTAATACTTGGTATGGGCAGATAGATATTTTCAGAAGATCAGATAGCGCGTGCGAAACGACACTTAGTTACAGAAAAAAGGACGGCCCTCGCGGAAAGATAGCGAAGAACGCGTTCGAGAAAACGTGGAATAGAAATCGCCAAAAAAAGTGACCCTCTGCGTGGGCCCGTGTCGATGTCAAGCACCTCTGCTTTGACACCTATCTGGCGCGGTCTTGGCGCGGGTGTGGTGTGGGCTTGGAATGGTCTTGGCGCGGGTTCGGCGCACCTGCGCGGCAACGTGCAGGCTTCGCAAGGCTTCAATTGCGTGGCGGGTTCGTGGCAGGGCAGCAAGTTCGCAAGGTCCCCGCCGTGACGCTTTGCGTGGCGGCGGCCCGGCCGTGCCGGGCTGGTTTGGCCCTGTCGCTCCTGGGCCCCTGCTAGTCTTCGTAACGGGTTCCGAAACTGCCGTTCCGGCACCCTCCGCGCGCGCCTTTGCGCTCCGTTTTTGGTACTTTTGGGCGCGCCCTGCCACTGCGCTTGGGCGTTTCGGGGGGCGCGGGGGGGGCCTTTGCGTGGCCGCGGCCCGGCCGTGCCTGGGCTGGTTTGGCCCTGTCGCTCCTGGGCCGCTGCTAGTCTTAAATTGCCGTTCCGGCACCCTGCGCGTCTTTTTGGTACTTTTGGGCGCGCCCTGCTGTTGCGCTTGGGCGTTTCGGGAGGCGCGGGGGTCTTCGCGCGGGGGGGGCGCCTTTGCGTGGCCGCGGCCCGGCCGTGCCTAGGCTGGTTTGGCCCTGTCGCTCCTGGGCCGCTGCTAGTCTTCTCGCGGGCGGGGGGGGGGCGCCTTTGCGTGCGTGCCTGGGCTGGTTTGGCCCTGTCGCTCCTGGGCCCCTGCTAGTCTTCGTAACGGGTTCCGAAACTGCCGTTCCGGCACCCTCCGCGCGCGCCTTTTTGCTCCATTTTTTGTACTTTTCGGCGCGCCCTGCCACTGCGCTTGGGTGTTTGCGTGGCCGCCTTTTCCCTCCATTTCGCTTCCGGCGCCCTCTCCATTTCCTGCCACTAGGCTTGGGCGTTTCGGGGGGTGCGGGGGGGGCGTTTGCGTGGCCGCGGCTCTGGGCTGGTTTGGCCTTGTCGCCTCCCTGCTAGTCTTCGTAACGTGTTCCGAAACTGCCGTTCCGGCACCTTCCGCGCGCGCCTTTGCGCTCCATTTTTGGTACTTTTGGGCGCACCCATGGCATTATCAGAATGCAGCTCCACCGCCCTGCCACTGCGCCTTTGCGTGGCCGCGGCCCGGCCGTGCCTGGGCTGGTTTGGCCCTGTGCGTGCCCGCGGCCCGGCCGTGCCTGCGCTAGTCTTCGTAACGGGTTCCGAAACTGCCGTTCCGGCATCCTCCGCGCGCGCCTTTGCGCTCCATTTTTGGTACTTTTGGGCGCGCCCTGCCACTGCGCTTGGGCGTTTCGGGGGGCGCGGGGGGGCGGCCTTTGCGTGGCCGCGGCCCCCACGATGATCTTCATCTACACTACCCGGCAGATAGATGGCTCAAAAAAACCGTCTGTGCCATTTACTTCTTTTCAACGAAGGTTTTTACACTCCGCGCGCCGGCGCCAGATAATTGGGGTCAAACGGGATGCGTAAGATGCACAGGTTACCAAATTTATGGCACAATTCAGTGCGTCCACTCACGCTCGCTCACTGGCTCGCTCACTCACTCACTCACTCACTCACTCACTCACTCACTCACTCACTCACTCACTCACTCACTCACTCACTCACTCACTCACAGCTCACTCACTCACTCACTCACTCACTCATTCACTCACTCACTCATTCATTGACTCACTCACTCACTCACTCACTCACTCACTCACTCACTCACTCACTCACTCACTCACTCACTCACTCACTCACTCACTCACTCACTCACGCACTCACGCACTCACGCACTCACGCACTCACGCACTCACGCACTCACGCACTCACGCACTCACGCACTCACGCACTCAGGCACTCAGGCACTCACGCACTCACGCGCTCACGCGCTCACGCGCTCACGCGCTCACGCGCTCATCACGCGCTCACGCACTCACGCACTCACGCACTCACGCACTCACGCACTCACGCACTCACGCACCCACGCGCTCACGCGCTCACGCGCTCGCGCACTCACGCACTCACGCACTCACTCACTCACTGTCACTCACTCACGCGCTCACGCGCTCACGCGCTCACGCGCTCACGCACTCACGCACTCACGCGCTCACGCGCTCACGCGCTCACGCACTCACGCACTCACGCACTCACGCACTCACGCACTCACGCATTCGCGCACTCGCGGACTCGCGCACTCGCGCACTCCCGCGCTCACGCGCTCACGCACTCACGCACTCACGCACACGCACTCACGCACTCACGCACTCACGCACTCACGCACGCCCTCCCTCCCTCCCTCACCCACTCACCCACCCACCCACCCACTCTCTCACTCACTCACTCACTCACTCACTCACTCACTCACTCACTCACTCACTCACTCACTCACTCACTCACTCACTCACTCACTCACTCACTGTCACTCACTCACGCGCTCACGCGCTCACGCGCTCACGCGCTCACGCACTCACGCACTCACGCGCTCACGCGCTCACGCGCTCACGCACTCACGCACTCACGCACTCACGCACTCACGCACTCACGCATTCGCGCACTCGCGGACTCGCGCACTCGCGCACTCCCGCGCTCACGCGCTCACGCACTCACGCACTCACGCACACGCACTCACGCACTCACGCACTCACGCACTCACGCACGCCCTCCCTCCCTCCCTCACCCACTCACCACTCACCCACCCACTCACTCACTCACTCACTCACTCACTCACTCACTCACTCACTCACTCACTCACTCACTCACTCACTCACTCACTCACTCACTCACTCACTCACTCACTCACTCACTCACTCGCCAAAGACTGCCGCTCTCTGCGTATGTTGCGATGTGACTGAAGATTGTCAGTGTCAGTTTCATGCCGAGTCAACGCCAGCTGATGTGACAGATAGAAATGTGCAATCACCTCGGGTGGCCAAGTCACGGTTTGTTGCATTTGGAGTTGTGCCATCTACTTTTTGCGGCAGTGCCTCCACAAGGCAGCGCTTCACAAGGCAGCCTCCCAGCCTTTCGGGTTCCTTCCATGTCTTTCGAAGCCTGGGCTGCCGCAAGTGTCGTCTGTGGGAGGGGCGGCCACAAGGCAGTCCCCAGGCAGCGGGGAAGTCCAGCCGCACAAGTACCAGCCAGGTAAGTAGAGGGGCTAATTTTGACGATTTCATTCCGAGCGAAGATTTTTCCAGGCGGCGCGGAAAGTCCAACCAGGCAAGTAGCGGGCTGATTTTGAGGCAAGGAACAGAGAGTTGAGGAAGTCTAGCCACGGGAGTCCGCCAGCTGATGGGGGTGCCAGCTGAAGCCTGGGCTGCCGCAAGTGCATGCCGGACTTTCCTTCGTTTGTGGGAGGGGCAGTGCCTCCACAAGGAGCTTCCAGGCAGCTTGGAAGTCCAGCCACACAAGCCACCAGGTAAGTAAAAGGGAAATTTTGCCACTCCACTTACCTGGCTGGCACTTGTGTGGCTGGACTGCTCCGCTGCCTGGTCCACAAACGAAGACAAGTAGATAGCGCAATTCCATGCATGGGCTTGCGGAAGCTGGACTTGGGAGGCTGTCAAGTACGAGATTTTTCCAGTCAGGGGGAAGTCAAACCAGGCAAGCAGAGGGCTGATTTGGCGAGGCAGCCTTGCAGGGAGTTGAGGAAGTTGAGAACGTCCAAGCTGAGATCTGTCTCTCAAAGCCTGGGCTGCTTTGCAAGCCCATGCGTGGAACTGTGCCATCTACTTTGCTTCGTGTGTGGGTCCACAAGGCAGCCCCCGGGAAGCGGGGAAGTCCAGCCACACAAGTAGCAGCCAGGTAAGTACGAAATTTTCCCAGGCAGGGGGAAGTCCAACCAGGCAAGCAGAGTCAGCCTTGCAGGGAGTTAAGGAAGCGCAGCCTTTGAGGAAGTCCAAGCCGAGATTGGCGCCTGGGCTGCTTCGCAAGCCCATGCGTGGAATTGTGCCATCTACTTTGCTTTGTTTGTGGGAGGGGCAGTGCCTCGACAAGGCAGCTCCCGGGCAGCGGGAAGCCACACAAGTTAGGTAAGTACGAGATTTTTTCAGGCGGGGGAAGTCCAACCAGGCAGCCTTTGAGGAAGTCCAGGCCGAGATCGACGCCTGGGCTGCTCCGCAAGCCAATGCGGAATTGTGCCATCTACTTTGCTTCGTTTGTAGAAGTTCCAGCCAGGTAAGTACGAGATTTTTCTAGGCAGGTGGGAAGTCCAACCGGGCAAGCAGAGGGCTGATTTGGCAAGGCAGCCTTGCAGGGAAGCGCAGGATGTCCAACCGCCTGGGCTGCTTCGCAAGCCCATGCGTGCCTCCACAAGGCCGCCCCCACGCAGTGCGGAGGTCCAGCCACACCAGTTTCAGCCAGGTAGCTACGATATTTTTCCAGGCAAGCCTTGCAGGGAGTTGAGGAAGTGCAGCCTTTTTGGGGACGTCCAAGCCGAGATCGACGCCTGGGCTGTGCCATCTAGCCTCCACAAGGCCGCCCCCAGGCAGCGGGGCTGCTTCGCAACCCAAGCGTGGAATTGTGCCATCTACTTTGCTTCGTTTGTGGGAGGGGCAGTGCCGCTCCCAGGCAGCGGGGAGGTCCAGACACCGTTCCAGCCAGGTAAGTACGATATTTTTCCAGGCAGGGGGAAGTCCTTCAGGAAGTCCAAGCCGAGATCGATGCCTGAATTGCGCATCTACTTTGCTTTTTTTGTGGGAGGGGCAGTGCCTCCACAAGGCAGCCCACCAGTTTCAGCGTAAGTACGAGATTGTTCCAGGCAGGGAAGTCCTTGAGGAAGTCCAAGCCGAGATCGACGCCTGGGCTGCTTCGCAAGCCCATGCGTGGAATTGTGCCATCTACTTTGCTTCGTGTGCGTGGAAGTCCAGCCACACCAGTTTCAGCCAGGCAAGTACGATATTTTTCCAGGCAGGGCGCAAGCGATCGACGCCTGGGCTGCTTTGCAAGCCCATGCGTGGAATTGTGCAATCTACTTTGCCTCGTTTGTGGGAGGGGCAGTGCCTCCACAAACCCGCCCCAGGCAGCGTTCAGCCAGGTAAGTACAAGATTTTTCCAGGCAGAGGGAGGCCAACCAGGCAGCCGACGCCTGGGCTGCTTTGCAAGCCCATGCGTGGAATTGTGCCATTACTGCTTCGTTTGTGGGAGGGGCAGTGCCTCCGCGGGGAGGAGTTTCTGCCAGGAAAGTACGAGATTTATCCGGGCAGGGGGAAGAAGTCCAACCAGCCAAGCAGAGGGCTGATTTGGCAAGGCGCTTGCAGGGAGTTGAGCTTCCTTTGTGTTCCGTAAACTTGTCACAGCTCGGCGCCAATCGGGGAAGAGTCTCACCACAGTTGCAGCTTGCAGGGTCAGGAAGCTTGGGGAGGATAAGCTGTTGGCGGTTCTTAAGCACTGTGTAACGCGGAGTTCGCTTTATCTCGCAGTGCGGCGCTTGCCGAGTTCGTCGTTTCAGACCGACGGTTTCGCGGTGTCACTTGCCCCGCGAAAGCCGCGGCCGGAAGTGAATTCGCGCGACCGCGAGTCACGTGTCGCAAAGCAATGCTAGGCTGAAGGATGAAACCTTCACACCTGAAAAAGATTCCTGGCTCTGATCGGTCGAGGCCTACACACCTAAAGTGGTTGGCTTCGAGGGCCCCAAAAAGTGAATGGAGGGCGTCGCGAACCAGTTGAGCCACACGGGCCAAAGTAGGCCGTGGGAAAAACATGTTCAGAGGTCGCATCTGCGCAGCGCCACCAACTTCAGAGGGAAAGTGAAATCCGGGTTGACGGCTGGGCCAAAGAGCGAGCTCCAAGAAGCTCAGCGCACAAAAATCTGCTGATGGGTCGATCCCCTGTCCAATAAGCTCGATCAAATGAGCTGTAAATGCTGGGCAGGCCTTGCCTGCGACAGGGGCGTAGAGCGAGAGCCAGTTGTCCGGCAGCAGTTGTGAATATTGAGGTGCTCAACCTGGGCGCCCCAATCCATATCGTCCAGTGTGATTCTGGGGATGTCGTCAGGGTTTGCTTTGACAGCTTCGAGTCGAAACTCGGCGACTTTTAAGAGAAATGTACGCATGGCAACAAGGTCCTCGCGCTTCTCGATGTAAAATTCGAGATCCTCGCTGGTGCTAGAGGACAGCGTTTGTATCCGCGATTGAGTTCCACACACAGCACCATTCTTCAGTGGGTGTTTCACATAGAGCAAGGTCCATATGTGATGGCGTCCGGTGAATTTGGATGCCGGTGTGTATCTGGGTGGCAAGGTCGTAAAGCTGTTCCCAAAGGTCGTGGTTTGCAGTGGTTCCTACGTGTACAGATGTTTGTCTAGATATGATGGGCTGCGCTTTACGCGCAGCACCAAAGGAATCAGACCAAATATGCGCGTCGCAAGAGTAAGTGATCGCCCATTGTAAGGATAGCCGAAAGCTTTGCGCGTCCGACCGTCTGTGATGTACCTCCAAGAGCCTGGCTGTTGAGGCGTTGCAGATACTCCAGGATGCCAAGGTACAGCCCTTGCGTCCCTGCTGTGTGCAACTGCCATTTGTGAAGAGATGCTGTGTGCCGAGGCCCGGTTTGGAGAGAAAGCTGAAGGTGGTGGGTATTTCGTGCAACTTGCGAATATCTGTGATGTAGGGAGACTTCTCGACCAAAAGATGCTCCCGCATGTGACTGGGTCGCCCTATCGTCCTAGCTGAAAAATCCGGAATATGCGCACGGATGTCGGCATATCTGGGGCAGCTATACCAGTGATCAATGGAGTCTGCTGTACCACATAGACTACATTCTGGCCCCGGTGAGAGGTCGAACTTGGACTCTTGTTTGGGGGTAATAAAAGCTCCCTCCTGAATCTGTTCGACTGGCGCAAGGCTACGGGAGTCCAGTGTGTTGAGGTCGAGGTCCAGTGAGTGTAACTGGCGTAACGGCTTCCGGTGTTTGACCAAACTGGCCACATACTGAAGCCAGGCGTCGCGTGCCAGCACATGTACTGCTGCGTGGTCGAGGTCAATGAGGTTGATAACCAATTGATCTTGCGTGGCAATCCAGAGTGGGTCCCAGTTTTGCTGAAAAGCGCGATGAGTTGGGAAAATGGGCCATCAAATAGGGCGCCGTCATAGTTCTGCGCAAACACTCGCCACTGTGTGAGTATGTCAGGAGATTTCCTGCAAAGTTGTCGGATCAGCATGATCGCCTCCAACCACATGAAGAAGCCCGGGTCGGCCGTGAGAGTGCAAAACGAAGCAGAGAGCTGGCGCCTGCGCGTTGTAACCCAAGGAGCGCAGCTGCTGGATATATTGAACCAAAGATGTGGCGGCTCCATATAGTGCGCTTGCCCAAAAAGTCATGGGTAATGCTTGAAGCTTCTGGTGCAATGGTGCACTGGATCTAGAGAGGCGGGAGCGAAGAAGTCGAGCGCTTCGTCCACTGTGAAAGGTCAAGGATCCGCCAAGTTCGTCCGCGTCCCTGACTTGCTGGCTTCCCAAATGTGTGAGCGGTTTGCGCCCCGGCAGGGGTCGTTCCCCAGCAGTAGGATTTGGCTAAGTCCAGCTGCATGCCCCAGAGACCCAAAAAGGTCTGCAGTGCTGCAAAAGCCATGGCCAGGATGTACGCAGTCACCAATTGCAGGATGATGTGGTCGACGAAGCTCATCACCCGTATCTGAGGGCAGAAGTGCCGCATACAGACATGCATGACCATGGCCAAAATAGAAAGAGGACAGCCCTCAGGAAATCCAACGTGGCTGTATTGCTTGGGGCCGAGCGGTTCATGACCGTGAAAGCGTCCTCATTCACGAAGGGGACGATTTGTCGAATCATCTGTCTGAGTCTGAGGGATGCCCAGCCCTGGCAAGTGGGAGTCGGTCTGCTTGGAGATAGTAATAACTAATAACAAAGCCTTCCAGCCACTGAATGGGCCACTGACTTTTGCCCTTTTCGATGTTGGTGAGCAGAGATAATACAAAAGAGACCTGCTGGTCGGTCATGTTGCGAAGGTCGGAGAGTGCAAAGCCATCTGCACCCTTTGCCGCTTTGGGCTTAAAGCGGAGCAGGGTGCGTCGCCATTGTGCTACACTAAGCTCCGGAAGGCAAATCGACCTGCAGGCAAAAATGCGATGCAAAATGATGTGATTCTCGAGAGGTCTTCATCCGGAATTGGAGTCTCGGAAAGCCATCGCGGTTTCCAATGCAAACTGCGCTGTTGTTGTACCTCAGGCACCGTTGTATGAAGGATCCGTTGCACTAGAACCGCTCTGTCGGCGAAATCTTCGTGGGCGGTGGTAGTGCGTACGTCCTCCGCAATGTCAGAGATATGGATAGGCGCCCCATCAATGCTCCAGGTGCAATTGGGGGCTTCCTGGACGTGATGACATGTCGGAGTCCATCTTGTGGGTGAAGCAAGCAGAGTGAAGGTGGAGGTCTGGAAAATGGCCTTCGTGGTCTTGTCGTACTTGAGTTTGTGAATCTGGAACTGCGATGTCTGTTCCATGATTCAAAGCATCTGAAGGTGGAGTGGAAGGCTCCGCATTGTCCTCCGTCGGGGGTTGTGAGGGAATCGGACGGAAAATCCATCGGCTCGTAGAATCGAGCCCCACAATTCTGCCCTGTAGGTGGAGGCGTTGTCGCTGTGGTTGCCGGATCTGATGCTGCGCAGGTAAGACTGAATCCTGCGAAGTTGTTTGAACCGCTGTAGGACCTTATGTCCGACAAGGTTATGCTCGAGTGTGACTTCGCCAGGTCTGCTGGCTTTGCAGGCGTGTGGTGAGTTGTGCATGGTGGTGGGCTGCGCGCGTCCACGTTGGTTGGGTAGGAGAGAGTGGCTGGGTTGACCAGGTCTTAAAGCGGTGGCAAGTGCGGGGCAGTGAGCGTTGCCAACTATCTAGATCGATCTGGCCCCAGGGAATTTCCGATGGGCGTGGCCATGCTAGAAAGCTCGGCTGGTGTGCTGCAAAGGAGAATCAACCCAAGACCGTGGAATGGTCAGCGAACGATGGTTGGATTGAAGCCGGAGTACAGAGAAAGGCAAGAGCCGGAGAGAGCCAGATCTGGTCCCGCTCAGTGTCGGGATGATGCCCTGAAACCATTCCCTTGGCCACATAGGGTCTTGGTGGAAGCCGTAGATGTTTGCCACTAGAACGGGGCAAGTGGCGACCTGGTTGCTGGTCTCCAAATCTCGTCAGACCAGTTAAGCCCACTCCATGTGCCCGGTCAGGCAGAGTTTGAGCGTAGCGCAGCAGGGCTGCCAAAATGGGCGCGGACGTGTCGTCCGTGACGCCGGGCGTGATGCGAACCCGATACTCCATCGCTTTTGAAACCTGTGTTTCGGAAGCTGCTCCCTCAGCGCCGGCTTCAACGTGTGATTACATGGCTCAAGACGCATTGGGTCAAAGGTCCGTTGCAACCCAAGACACATCCAGGTTAGTTGGCTGATTCGCTGAGCTTACCGAGTGTATGGCTGCGCAAACGGTCAATGTGAGTTCACCGTTAGCATGTGCGATCTGCCAAGAGGGATTCCGAAGGGTTCCCCTATATGTGCCAAGGGTTTGGAAACACATAACTGACCGTGCTTGCTTGCGCAGCGAGGCGATCTCACGGGGCCCGCAACGAGAAGGGGAAATTTTTAAGTGTTCGAATTTTGTTTTGTTGCGTCGGGCTTGCCCAAGAAGACGTCAGTCCTTGTCACAGGGCCATTGCAGGAAAACACTTTCAGAACGGATCTACAAAGCCCCTAATATACGATGTATCTTTCTCTGCACTTGTGGGACGCAGAATGCTAGGGAACAGCATTGACAAGTCTGGACATTCAGTTGATCATGCTATTGGGCGGCGATTCGTCTCTCGACCTTGAAAAAGTGGTTTTCCAGGCATTTTATTTTCTCACGAGTTTTGCGCTTGCAGGATTCCACGTCGACTTGTGCGCATATCAGGGAATCCAGGTTTTTCGCAGCCATTGAGTGATTTCACGGCCAAAAGAAATCCTGACAGAACCCCACGCAGTCTGTCAGCCGGTGGTCAATTCAGACCTGCAAGGGCCTGCGCAGGACACGCGCGAGCGATTTTTACGGCTCGCGCGCCGCCGCCCCGCGTTCCGGAACGATGTTCTTGGCAAGATTACCTGCAATCAAAACCCGCAGAAGAAGCCAAACATAAAGAAAGCCGGGGTGCTCCTGGAAATCAATTTCCACTTCTTCGGGATGCCCGCAAGCACACCCTTAGTCAGCAGTGGCTTGCAGCGATCGTCCCAGGCGCGCTTCGCAAATTGCTGGTGTCAAGTTCACGTGGCTCTTGTGCCTCAAGCTCTCAAGTTTCAGAGGCCATCTCTGGGATTGTGGTTGGCCGATTTTGGGCGTGAACTTATGAAATTTCAGAACTGGCGCCCCCCGATTTTGTTTTTAGGCTTGTTGTGCTGTTTTTTGTTCTTTTTTTGGGGGGGGGGGGGCGCGTGAACTTTCGTGAACTTGCGTGAAAAAGACTCTAAACTACGGTGTTTTGGCGTGAACTTGCGTGAACTTTCGTGAACCTTGGAATTCGCATGTTCGTTTGTTAAAAAAAACCTTTCGCGGCCAGCTGCGGGGGTTTCGCGGCCGATTTCCGGATATTCGCGGAATTGTGCGGCCATTTCTGCTCGCGCCCATGGTTTCACCCATTTCGCGGCCATGTGTTAAAACGGCGCACGCCCCCGTAAAAGACGTTTGTTCGCATGTCCAAGTTAACCCTTTGAAGCCTTCCACTCTCTTACATTAGTTCGGCCCGAATTCGCGCAAATGCTTCAACGCGATTATGACCTGTCCACGCATCCGTGAGGGGTTTGGAGTTGAAACTTCGTGAGTTAAACCCGTCCAGCGTGCGAACCCTTGAAAACCTCAAATGGCCGTGAAACCCGTTTCTAGAGATGAATGATTGCCCAATCGTGAGCAAATGAATAATCACCGGGAATTGCGTAGCAATCCCTTGTTTTGAGCTGCGCCTTTTCGCAGAGTGAGAGTGGAAGGATTAGAAAAAGCGCCGACGGCCTGGGCGCTATCCAAGAAACAATGCGAGAGTTGTGATGGTTAGCGCCAAGAATCAAGTAACCTAAGCCTTCGCGAGTACTTGATGGCGGGTTATAATCTAACGGCAAATAGGCGGGCGAGTTGCTTCAGAAATCTTTGGAATGTCCGCGCGCCATTCTTTCTTAGGATTGGGTCAGTTGATCCCAAGACGCGCAAGCTATCAGGGCAGGTGTGCGAACTAACCTCCCTCCACCTCTCTCGCGCCCCCCTCCCTCCTGCCTGTTCTCGTTTTGTTGGCTGCTAAGGTCGCGCTTTAAAGGCATACTTGCGTCGCTCGCTTGCGCTCACAGCTTTGCACTCATGCAACTGAACTCGGCGCGCCCTATTCGACACTGCGTTCTCTACAAAGAAATAGATCCAGCTTGACAAGTGTTTGGCCTTGGAAATTGCAGCCGATTGCGGCCTAAACTGTCATTGCGCCGCGGCTCGGCTGAGATTTTTTGGAACCCAGCTGGCCCATCCATTACGCACAGCCGCCGAATAACGACCCTTTGGCGCAATCTGCAAGATCCCAAGAGTTTGCTACTCGACCGGCGCAAGCACAAAAGCGATACATTAGCGCCTCGGGCTCTAAACTATGTAGTTTAGTGTCTTTTAGCCTCTCTTGGCATGTTGAGCTCTGACGGTTTAGCGGCGCCAAGAAAGCTATTCCATGGGTCCTTCTGGATCAGACCATGGATCTGTGCTGGCTTGGCCGGTATGCGCCGGAGTCTGCTGCTCCTTTTGGATGTGCTGCCGAGGCCTGCGCGATGCAAGAAGCTGAGTGGCAATGGCCGCATTTGGCTTCTTGATTTCGGTGCTGGCATGTTCCTCGTCCTTGGCATTGACTCTGATGCCGAATCGGTTCTTCATGCGCATGAGGCAGATGGAGCGGTTGAAGGTGCGTGCTGTATGAGTAGCCTGGGCGTAGTTCATTCCGGGCAACCAGATCACCTTGTAGTTGTCGTCAGGGCCTTTGTTGTTTGTGGCTCGATGAAAATGCCGGGGGCACTCGTGCTGAGGATGCCGGTGAGGGCGAAGTGTGGGATCCGAAGGAACACGATGAAAATGTCCGCATCATGGCCTTCACAGCGCTTGCCCTCCGTGGAGATGAATTGCCTAGACCAGAGTTCAAACATGATCTGGTCGATGGTTTTGATCTACTGGGCAGCGCGTGTAAGTACACGACGTGCCACAGTTCTTGGCTGCGCAGAGCTAGGTCGCGCACAGGGGAGGCAATGAATTGCTTCCAGTCGACTTGGATGCTGTTGCGGAAGGCCTGAATTTTGAGCTTCGAGCTTAGGCTGGCCCGCTGCTTGTACTCGGCGCACGGGGGAGGTCTCCAAGTTGAACCAGAGCACCGATGATGATGATTGGTTCGCCAGTCGCGATGTACTTGGCAGGAAAGCTGAGCTTCTCGATCTGTCGTTGCGAGGGGAAATCCTCAGCTGGCAGGTTGGTAAGGAGCAAAGCCAGGGCGTTGGGACTCAGTGAGTGAGCAGCTTGAAGGAAGGGCGTGGCCATAATGCTGTTGCAAATTGCGATCCCGCGTCCGTCTGCAGCAACTGCAGCGAAGGGTATCTGTTCAACCAGTTTCTCGAAGTTGTCAACTAAGAGCTCCGGCAGTAGCTCAAGCGTCTCCGGGTCAACCTGGATTGGCGACACTGAAGTGAACGTCGACCGCCGGGTGACCTTCTTGTGTTTGTGGTTGGTGCTTGCCGCCCCGAACTTGGTTGTTGCTTGCTGTTGAATGTGGGCACTGAGTTCATCCGGTTGGATGAGTCTGAGCATGATGTGCGGCTTGCTGGCAAGTGTGTTCTGGACAGGAGCAAGGCCGAGCTTGTCGGTGATGAGCTGTGCTCTTCCCGCGACACCACGCTCCTGAAGAAGGGCAGCGAGCGATTGAAGGGCGTCGGGAAGCGAAGGCCCAAGGCCATAGACATTGCCCCTGAAGGGGGGTAGGCGCTGATGCCCCAGGAGGTCGTAGTGTAGGCTCGTGATGGATGTGCTTGAATCAAGAAGTGGAACGAGGAGAGGTGGAGAGCAATGGTGCCGCAGGAATGGTCATCCAGTTGGTCGTGGAGACGGTCGTAGTTCACAGAGTGGTGGGTAAACCTGGAGAGATCACTAATGATCTTTGCAAGTCGTTCTGCTTCAAGGTGTTTGTGGTGCGTGAGGCCGTCAAAGATGGTCCAGTGAAGCATCTGGTCGATGAGATTACCGCCCAGCAGGATCCAGTGCCTGGCTGATGCACGTGACAGTGTGAAAGTCAGTCGATGGAAGAAGGGCCTGGCTGCCGTCAAGCAGTGCTTGTGCAGTGATGGGGTGGATGTTGAGGTTGTGGTGGTTGTCGTCAAGGTTGTGAAGAGAACCGAGGATGTTGGAGAATGGCCAGATGGTTGAGTCCTGGTCCCAGCTCCAAAGGAGTGGAGAAGGGTACCAGTGGGTGTAGTCGTAGTTGTTGTGATTGAGAAAGAGCGCCAAGCTCGGTCGTCAACTCCAATGAGGTTGTACTGCTCATCATAGACGAAGTTGTGTTCGCAACCCTGCTGGCGGAGTGCGAGAAATGGGAAGGTGCCAGGCTTGATCCGGGAGCGTAGGGTGTCCTCGCCGTGGTGGATAGTGATGCTGATGTCGTCCTGGGGTGGAGCAATACGCATTCTTTTGGTGACTGTGTGGAGGACATCCTTCTCAATTGAGGCTGCGGATCCGGCTGGCCAAGTTCGTTGATGAAGCAGCGCTTGAATCCCCATCCATTGTTGATGCGCTCTGCGAGAAGGACTGCGTGGGCTGGAATGGCGCATTGCGAGGGCAGCTGCAGTGACAGGCCCTCATCGGTCATGACCTCATTGATCGTTCGGCTGTTGGGGCGCGCCGCTGCGAATTGCGAGAGCAGCTCGCGCTGGTAGTTCCTGAGGATGATGGCAGGCGTGAGAACTGTGTCTCTGGCCGTCGCTTTGGCAAAGTTGCACCAGAGCTGTGCGTAGATCCAAATGGGTGATGCGATGAGGCCGAGTAGGCAGAGGTCTGATTTGAGGTCGTCAGAGTAGGTGATCGATGATGGCACCCCAAGGAGGAGCGCGACCTTGCGTGGATGAAGGAACCTGTATTTGCCGCTGTTGGGCGAGTGGATGTAGAAACCGAAGCGAGTGCGTGCTGAAGCCCAACTAGCGGCACGCACGTGGGCACCCTGAGAGTGCGTTGGAGTATGAATGAAGGAAGGCATCTGCTTTGTGCTGAAGGCCAAGCCCTTGTCGGTCTCGGCCGTATTCTGGGTTGGAGTAGGTACTGAGCTCGAAGTCAGAGCGCTCGAGCAATCGTTCATCTTCTGCAGCCAAGTGACCCCAATCCTGAAGGATATCCTGGATGATGTCATAGTCCGTGTTCTTTGGCCAGGGCGTGATGCCCTCCGTCAGCCAAGCAGAGCCCACCAGCGGTTTCGTTTGTTCGGCCATTTGTCGGCCAACTCGAGATTGATACTGCAGACCTCCCAATTCATTACAGCTGCAAGCTGATGAAGTGAGCGCTGCGTTGGGCACGCACTCGCAGATTGCAGCCTGGCATTGGGTGTAATAAATGATCCTCAATCCAGCATGGAAGGCCGCTGAGCTGGCCATCCCCCGGCATTGGCCCTGGGCCGCAAAAGGTTGACATGGAAATCCAAAAGCTGCCGTGTGGGCGAAGCCCTGAGTGAACCTGTGGATACGTTCCGACGCTTTGGGATCTGTGATATCCAACTGCAGCACGGGGGTGCCCGAGTTCTTCCGAAGATGTGCGATGGATGTGGGGTTGTTGTCCATGCTGGCCGACGCACGTGCTCCGAAATAAGCGGCTCCAACACCCATTCCACCGAAGCCTGCACATAGCTCAAGAATGCGGGGTTCGAGCGTTGTGGGCTGGAAGCTTGACGAGGTCCGCCAACTGTTGGGCCCAACCGACAGTGTGAGAGGCGCTTGGCATTGCACCTGCATATTGTAGGTGGTGATTGCACCCAGCGGTAAGCGATTGCTTAGCACGATGATGTCCAAGCCGTCATGCAACTGCTTTGCCAGAAATCCACCTGAACCGCGCCCGAGGACCTTCATGACGATGTCGATACCGTCCCCATGCAGCATGTAACCCAAAAATGGAGCCATGTTGCGGAAAGCCTAGGAGGTGTGCTACGAGGCCGCAGCTTCCTTTTGGGCACCACTGTCCTTTCCAAACGTTTCTAAGTGTTTGGTCAGCTGATGTCGGCTGATAACATGCATCAGTAGGTCTGAATTGTCACAATGGAAATGTAGTGAGTCAAATTCAAAAAGTTTGAAATGAAATGAGCCTTTAAAAAAGTCCGAACACATATGCGTGATATTTGCAGTTTAATTAAAGCTCTTGCTCCGGCTGGCCCGGAAACGGGAGACCCATGTAGAGGACCGAAAAGGCCTCGCCTCGCAATCCCCTCCCCTCCCACCTTCTCCACCCCACTCCGCTCCACTCCACTCCACTCCACCCCACTCCACTCCACTCCACACTTCACTCCGATCCACTCACAGAAGAGGCAAAGGGGTCGGCGGACATGTTTGCAAAACAGATGGCACATTTTTTGACCCCCCCCCCGGATACCCCCACATTTTTCGAGCTAGTAGATGGCACAATTCGCCGGATAATTGAAGATATGTGCCAACTGACCTAAAAATGTACGTCGTAAATGTCCCATCTCTCTGCCGGGTAGAGTAAACGGCTTCCAACATAGCTTGCTTCCGCGAAAGGAAACCCCTGCATCGCGAACGCGTGCAAAAGCGTTTCCAAAAACATCGCTCCGCGAAAGGGCTACTTGTGCATTCAGACGGCGTTTGGGGCAGGAAGCGCCTGGGCCGTGCGAAAGTATACAATTGCCCGCGCGTGTGCGCAGCCTGTTCGCCAGTTTCGAAAATGCGGGGGGATTTGCGCGACGGCTCCGTGAAAGTTTTGCGAATGCTCTGCGAAAGGCGCGAGTCTAGGATCTAAGGGGGTGGCCTCTTCTGCTCATGGTTCTTATACTGAAAAGACGCCCGTTTGGAAAAGTTGCCCTTTAAGGCCGGAGCTACCAAGTGTGCTTGGTGTAGCGCCGCGAAAGCGCTGCGAAAGGGCTGATGCAAAACAAGCCGCCGCGAAACGAAAATACGCACGCGCGAAAGCTTCGCGAAGGCTCCGCGAAGGAGAGCTATGAGGGTAACCAAATCTCGATCTGTTTTGAGCGCTGCTCAGGTGAGATTTAGTGGCATGCGCGGTGCGTTCCGCAGGCCGGCGCAGCTTTCGTGGCAGGCGCAGCGCTTTCTCAAGGTTAGGTACAGATTTTGTGGCAGCCGCAACACTTTCACAAGGTGAGGTTTGCAAGGCCATACTGCTTGCGACCGCAATTGCAACTTTCACGGCCATGTGGGATTTTCGGGGCCACGCCGCATTTTCGCAGGTTGTCGCGGATCTCCACGGTCAAGTAAAGGATTTCTTTTCAGACCTTTCACAGCACGCGCGGGCAGACGGGCAGACGCGGTCAGACGGTATTTTCGCGGCGTCCCGCCCAAGCGGGCTTCGACCTTGATAATTGCGATCAGCTTTGTGGCAGGCGCAGCGCTTTCGCAAGGCCAGGGAGCGTTCGCTTTCGGCAGTCGCAGTGCTGTCAGGCGCAGATTCCGCGGCAGGCGCAGCGCTTTCGCGAGGACAGGCTTTCGCAAGGTCAGTTACAGATTGGGCGGCGCCAGGCGCAGCGGCGAGAGACAGAGGGCGGGTAGATAGATCTCTGTATGTGTACATATGTATAGACCTGGGTGGGTGGATGCATGGATGGGTGGATGTATAAGATAAGTACCTAAACCTAGATGGATAGTAGCTAGGTAGGCAGGTAGGTGTGTAGTTAAGAGAGTTTAGATTGGATTGCTACGCTTATCTCAGTCTACTTTGATGTCGATGCTGTCGAGTCCGTGCTGTTCGGAAGGAAGGGCGGCTCGGCGTGGGCAGGTTACGCACGGACTGGCCGGGCGAATTTCGCAGAAAGAGTTGCTTTGCAGGGCGTCGTGTGTGCCTCTGGCCACTTTGCAGTGGTCGTGGATAGCAGCTGATGCTTGCACTCGTACGCCTGCTGCCACGCTGCTGGTTCTGTTCGCTTGGTTTTTCCCAACGCTTGGCCGTTGGCCGCTTTTATTTAGTCGTTTGGGTGTTTGGCAAATCATGGCATTAGCCATGCGCACATGGAAACCACGCGCGAGGCTTGGCATCGCAGGCGGCTTTGCTGAGCGTGGTGTGTGTGTGTGTTGACAGCCAGAAACTTGTCGGCGCGTGGCCGTGGCGCAGTGGCTGAAAGCATGGAGAGATAATTGAAATGTCTGGCGCCGCCGCAGGGGAAGGCAGGGGAGCTGCTCATCCTCTTGCGCAAGCCGCTTGCCTTTTGGCACGCTTCGCACAAAGGGGGCAAGCTAACTGCCGCAATTACTTTCTGGCGGCGAGGGTGCTGCCTGTGGAGGCTATTGGTGGCCTGACGTCGCACGTTTGCTTCGCCCAGTTGCGTCCGTTCTTGCGTTGTCTTGGGCGCAAGCTCAACTGGGCCTGCTACAACTTTTTGCAGCGGCGCTTGAATTTGCGTCGCAGAGGGATGGGCCCAACGATCTTTGGCGTGTTCTTTCAAAGCGAAGCCGAGCGGCAGCGGCGTGCCTTGCGCCCGCATCTTGCTGCTGCCGACCTGCGGGCGCACTTCTAAGAGGAGTTCTTGCCGTCGCCCTCCGCGGAAAATCGTGAGGATCTTCGCTCCGACGAATTTCGGTTCGCCCTGAGAAAACTCCAGGGAAATATTAAAAGATCTTGGGCGAAGGAGCCGTGCCCAGAGTCGGACGTGCCCTTTGTTACGCAGCGCGACACGGCCGGAGGACGCTCCTGCTGGTTCACACACTGCTCGCGCCGATGGCCCGCCGCCGCGGCAGCTTCGGCACAGTTCAGCCAGCCCAGGCTCAGATGGCTGGCTGCAGGATTCTGAGCCAGTTGAGCGCGTGCTGCCTGGAGCGCACGAACGCTGCGGGGTGTTCGCTCCGCGTGCGCTTCGGCCAAGTGTGCGGCCCGCCAAACAGCAGTTGTCAGCCGAGCGAAAAGGAGAAAAAGGCACGGGGGCGGGATGCCGGGCGCGCAAACCAATCGGAGCCTTGCCCTAGATACTCTCACTTTCTGTGTTAAAATGAGCGCTGATGCGTGGAGCCGCCGTGGGGTCGAAGCCGCACCTCTCTTCAAACCAGGGTCCAGTTTACACACATGCATGGGCGCGGTTTGCCCAACTTGTGAAGAAGATTTTGCAGCACGGCAGTCAAGCGAGCTCCATGTTGCGCATGATCTTGGCACACCAGCGCCTGCCAGCAGCCAGACAAACGCAAAAACAAGTGCTGCAATGAATTAGCTCGCGCTGAAGGATCGCTCGGTGGCTGTCGAGCTCAAGCAACAGGCGCGTGCGTACTTGGAGGAGCTGCGTGGCAACGATTCTGCAGTTATTGGCTTGTCAAAACAGGACATGTTCCGGTAGAAACCGCCATGCCTTTTGCAGCGTTTTGGCTGAGAAAGCTCAGAATGCATGACGCCTGTAGACGGATTTAAGACATGCTATGACCTCAGCGTGGGGAATGTTTGGTAGGGCAAGTTGCGCAAGCTTCTTGTGTTGAGGAGCAGTGGTGGCTTGACGTTGTGAGGCGGGTTTGGTGTATTGAGTTTCTCTTTGCGCCGCAGCTTCCGACGTCAATGTAACACTCAGTGGATATTTACACACTTACGCGCCCAACCCGTTGAACTCCTCCATATATGTCTATATAGATCTATGTATCTATAAATATTCATATGTACGCGTAGCTCATGTTCCCCATTTCGGGGTTCCCTTTGAAGTGGAGGGGGATGTATTTTAGGATGTTTCGTTTCTTTTTGAGATGTTTTCGCTTTTGTCTCCTTGGCTTCTTGGCTTTTCGGCTTCTTGGCTTTTCGGCTTCTTGGCTTCTTGCCTTCTTGGCTTTTCAGCTTCTTGTTGGTTTACGCGGCTTTTGGTGGCTTTTTGGCTTTGGCTTTTCGCATCCTCTTCATTCCCAGTTCAATCCAGGTGGCTTTTGCAGCTTTTCGCTGGTTTATGCGACTTTTGATTTTGCCTTTTGCGTCCTCTGCTTTCCAGTTCCTCTACGGTTTATCGATTTGTGGCTTTGGCTTCCCGAATCCTCAGCATCACCAGTCCCTCCCTATTTGAATCATCACTTCCTTGAACACAATGGGGGGGGTCTGCCCCCCCCCCCCCGTGCCCAAGCGTAAAACATGATATTTTATGTAACTAATGTAATCCATGTAGGTTTGTATGCGCTTCTTCGAACATCATAGGGGAAGCCACCCCCGCCAACCCTCCCGCTGCTTTTTATACTGTAGCGTACCCTTTCTTGAATCATCGCGCCCCTATTTGAACCATCACTTCCTTGAACATCATGGGGGGGGGCCTGCTGCCCCCCCAAGTCAATATGTATTCGAGCATCCAGTTTCGCAAGAAAACGCTGTAAATTACGATTTTTTACGTAATCTATGTAATCTATGTAATCTATGTATGTTTGTATGTATGCACTTCTTCGAACATCATACCCCCGGCAACCCTCCCGTTGCTTTGCTATTCTATCGCATCCTTTCCTGGAACATCGCAGCGCCCCTATTTGAATCGTCGCTTCCTTGAACATCATGGGGGGGGGGCGACAACTCAACCCCCCGCCACTTTTCAAATTTTCTCAGAGATGCAATTGCACCCCCTGTTTGAATCATCACTTCCTCAAACATCATGGGGGGGAAGCTGCCCCCCCCCCCCCAAACCCCCGCCGCTTTGTAGACATTTTGCAGAGACTAGATTGCACCCCTATTCGAGTCATCATTGTTTCGAGCATCCAATTCCTTGAGAGAATGCTGCAAAATTCAGTATTTTATGTAATCTATGTAATCTATGTAATCTATGTATGTTTGTACGTATGCACTTCAAAGAGAGAAAGCCACCCCCGCCAACCCCCCCGCTGCTTTTTATATTCTACCGCACCCCTTCTTGAATCATCGCCCCCCCCTTTTTTAATCATCACTTCTTCGAACATCATGGGACCCCCCAACCCCCCAGCTACTTTTTAGACATTTTGCAGACATACATTGCACCCCTATTCGAGTCAAACTTGGCGAGAGAATGCTGTAAAAGACATTTTTTTGTAATCTATATAATCTATGCATGTTTGTATGTATGCGCTTCTTCGAACATCCACCCCCGCCAACCCTCCCGCTGCTTTTTATATTGTAGCGTACCCTTTCTTGAATCATTGCGCCCCTATTTGAACCATCACTTCCTTGAACATCACTTCCGCCCCCGCAGCCCCCTGCTGCTTGTTGGATTTTTTGCACAGATTAAATTGCACCCCTGTTCGAATCATCACTTCTGCAAACCCGGCTACTTTTTAGATTTTCTCTGCAGCGAGCGAAACGCTCCTTATTTGAATCATCACTGTTTCGGCCCCGTCAACTCGCCAGCTACTTTTTAGATTTTGTTACCCACGGTTTGTTGGTGAAGCTGGGGGTGTTAGTTGGACATGCGGGGGGTGTTGAAAACGATGCTGGTCATGTTGACGGGCCAGTGTAAAATACGTAAAATGTGCGAGAAAATGCTGTAAAATACGGCATTTTACTGGCCGGGAGGAAAAACGGAAAAACGTCAAACAAGAACGAAAACAATCCCCCACATAAATCCGCACCCAGTTGAAATTGCCACGGGCTAAGGAAGCCTGGCTTTCAGATAAAATTCTAATTTCATTATGGTTTTTGCGAGGAGGTTCGTAAAGGTGCTCTTTGAGGAGCCTTTAGGGGAGTTTCGCAATAAGCCGAGCAAGGGCCCTTTGCAGGCTCATCGAATATCTAGTTCGATAGTGTCCTTAGAGCTGGGTGGACATTCTTCTGTCCAGCTCGGTGTAGCAAAAAAGCAGTTGTTCGGGAATTTGGAAGAAAACTGCTAACTAATCCAAACAATTGGAAACAACCGCGCGCAACTGCGAGGATAGGTGTTGGTTTTGCAAAAAGCCGTGTTGGTGGGGTTCCCAATGTTTGTTTGTATGTATCTGATTGTCTTCGCTCAGAGTTTGTTGCGCTTCGCTCAACTCAACAACTTGAGGGTTTTCAGTGCTGACAGTCCCGCTTTTACTGGCATGCGCCCCAGATAGCAGGAGTGTGTTGTGAGCCAACTGCTTCCTTTGGCCAGCATCCATTTCCCTGGCCAAACTCAAAGCTTACTGGCGTTGCCGGGCGTCGGCTGTAGCGCTGAAATAAACAGGCCTGAACGACCAGTGAATCTCACCCAAGCTTGCTGCAGCAAAGGCGTTGTTTTCTACGCAGAACAAGCAAAAACATTAGCGTCAGGCAGAACTGCTGCCGTATTATACAAAGTATCTTCCGGCAACACGGCAGCGGCTACGCAGCGTACCAAGAGCCTGTCCCTTCAATGTACAGCTGTCGTTTCCGGCGACACAGCAGTGGCTACAGGACAAAAAGCGTAACGCTGCATCTTTGCGCAGAACAAGCAGGAAGAAAGAGTGCCGCAGTACCCAGCAGTGCTGCCCAACAACAGAAACGCAGCAGATTTTTCCCCCGCAACAGTGATCCTTCGCACCAAGGCGCTTGGCCTCAAACCTAGTTGTGTTGAGTTGCTTCAAACGGCAGAAGAGAGGGCCTTGGCGATCACACCCCCGGAGCATACTCCCGAATCACACCCTTCCAAAACGTACGGCGTAACCTGCTACTCTTCTTCTACACCTTGCGTTGCTCAACCACCACTAGCGCTCTATTACTACGACTACTTCCATCCACTACTACTTCTACCACTATTACGAACACTACTACTACTACTACTACTCCCACTACCACTACCACTACTATCACTACTAATACTAGCGCTACTGCTACAATTACTGCCACTACTACCAGCACTCCTACCACTACCACTACCACTACTACTACTACTTCTTCTACTATTACTCATACCACTGCCACTACCACTACCACTACTGCCACTACTACTACTACTACTACTACTACTACTACTACTACTACTACTACTACCATTACTACTACCGCCACTACCGCCACCACTGCCACCACCACCACTTCTAGTACTACTACTACTACTACTACTACTACTATTAGTACTACTACTACTACCACTACTGCAATTACTACTACCGCTACTACTACTACCACCACTACTACTACTACTACTACTACTACTACTTCTACTACTTTTACGACCACCCCTCTATTATTCCTTGGTTTACTACTACTAGCACTACCAGTATTCCGAATACCACTACGACTAATACGACGACTACTGCCACTACTACTACTACTATTACTACTACTGCTACCACTGCTACTCGTAGTACCTCTACTACCACTACCACTACTACTACTACTAGTACTACTGCTACTACTAACTAACTAGTACCGCTACTACTGCCGCAACAATCGTGAGTTCATTTCGTTTTG
This sequence comes from Effrenium voratum, assembly GCA_963377175.1. Lineage (NCBI taxonomy): Eukaryota > Dinophyceae > Suessiales > Symbiodiniaceae > Effrenium > Effrenium voratum. The sequence continues at coordinate 562,449 of CAUJNA010003322.1, forward strand.
CCGCTGGCGGGTCACACCTGCAAACCCCGTTGCGATTAATGCTACTAAGACCATCTCAAACCTTCTGCGCCACTTTCGCTGATGCTGCCACTTCTCCTGCTGCTTCTACGATATTTCTACGACTACTACTCCTACGCCGACTCATTCTACTACTACTACTACTACTACTACAACCACTACTACTAGTACTATCGCTGCTACTACTACGCCTACTACTGTGATACTACCAGTACTACGTCTACCACTACTACGGCTACTACTACTACTACTACTGCTACTACCACTACTACTTCTTCTACTACTACTACGACTAGTAGTACTAGCCCCGAGTCAAACCTTGAACTGAAGCATGCGTGCGGATCAGACGCTGCGGGCAAACCTTCCTGCCTGGCCACTGCGCACAAAAACAAGCGCGCGCACACACTCCATGTTATCCGGCGACAAAGCAGCAGCCACGCAGCATGCCAAAGGCCTGCCGCTGAAACGACAAAAGGTAAGATTCTGCGCAGAACAGGCAGGGGCGAATGAGCTTCAAGCATGTTTTGCACGCAGCAAAACTTCAAAACAGTAATTTTCGGCGACAAACCAGCAGATACGCCGCACACACCAAGAGCCTCTTCCTGAATTCCTGAAAAAGCATAACGCCGTAGTTTACGCAAAGCAAGCAGGGTTGAATGAGCTCCGCGTGATAGTATTTTCCGGCAACGGCGCTGCAGCTTCACAGCTCGCCAAATGCCTGTCCTGAAAGAAGCGCAGCGCTACGAATGCGTTGCTCCGCCCAGCAATCGACAAGCAGCAGCTACAACTTGCAGCCCCTGTGCTTCTTCGTGCCTTTCCTTTTCCTTTCCCTTTCTTGCAGCCTTTCCCCTGAGTCTTTGCGCTTAGATTGATGATTGGCGCCATTCTTCTTCCACCTTTGCTGCCGAGACTTTCCCTCTTGCAAATGTGCGACGCAAGCTTGGGCTTCCTCAAGGATCTTCAGGTCCACATTGGAAAAGGCAGGGGAAGCAGTCGCAGTGTGGAGGCCGCTCACGCACAAGCCATCTCTTCATTGTCGGTCCTTTCGGCTGGAGACGGGCATGCAGGTGGGCGCCAAAGCGGTTGAGCTGTCATGGTCAAACGCGGGCCCTGCGCTCTTCAGCAGGGCCTATCTTGACAGACATGATGTCCAGCGCAGAGTCGAGCTTGACGTCGGCTCTTTTGAAGAGACGCTCCTGTGACAAGCTCCTGTGTTTCTGGCCGCTGCTTCCAGATGCGAAGTGAGACAAGCCCAGTCTTGCTGTGTCACCAACCCAGTCAACAAAGTCTACCGTTGTCGGGCGAGTAAAGTTCACTTTCTCAACCTTCCTGAAGCGAGTGACGCCTATCTTGCGCTTCTTGCTTAAAATAATGCTGTTCAAATGCTGTTGGACAAATTGGTGGAGTAGCCCTTAAAATATTCCTCTCGTTCCCTGGATCAGGTTCGGGGTTCTGTCAGGCCACTGATGCCCACTGACGAAAAGGGGGCCTTCGCTACGAGCTTGTAACCTGAGACCGGCAGGCTGTCACCCATCGCCGGCGAAAACTGCGGGCGAGCGGAAGTTTGCAAAAAAAGCGCGCGAACGCCACAGGAACAGCTGCGAGGCCACAGCGCTCTGACATACCGCGACTCATCTCGACAAGGGCCCCCTTTTCAAAAAACGCGCGTTGTGACATGTCCTCTTGCACCGCAAAAGCAGCGCTGCCTCTCCCACATTTCCGCGCGATAATTTTGTGCAACGCTTTCAAGCTGGTTGCCCCTCAAAGCGTGGCCCCTTTCGCAAGTGTGGTCTCGTCTCTCACAGTCATTCGTCAAAGCGGCTTTCCCACATTTGCCCTGCAACGCATGGTGTCTCACAGCTGCTCCCCAAAGATGTGGTCTCTCTCGCAGTTTTGCCACAAAGTATGGTCTCCCGCAGGTTGTCCCTCAAAATGATCTGCGCCTCTTTTCCCAGCTTGTCCCGCTTCAAAGGAACCAAAGCCCGAAGGCAAAAAAGTGCACGAAGGCGCAAGCACATAGCAAAGCTCCCGCCTCCCAACCACAAGGTGCATCTGCAGAAACTGTATTGCTAGTGAACTCACCTGAAAGTTCCGCAAATGTGAGGGGAATTTGCTTTCATCCATACCCCCCACCCACAACCTTTTTCATCTTCCATCTTCTACCCTTATTCCCTTTCATCATTTTCTAAATTCCTTTCTGTCCATCTCATCCGTTTTTCTCATCATTTTCCATTTTGTTCGCCATCCTCTCTCCTTCCTCCTCGCCTCACTCATTTCACCAACTACCCTCCAAAATGTGATTTCCTCAATCTCCTCATCCATGTCAAAAAAGTAAACTTTGCAAAATATATTGCAACAATTATTTGTCAACAAAAAACCGAACTGTCTAAAAACGAATTGTCTATTTCTCGGACAAAAAAATAGAACAGCAACAACATCACTCTCCTCCTTCGTTTCATCAGTTTCACCAGATATTTGTTTTTATGCGTGGTGCTCCTTGTAGGGTTTTATCTCCAATATATAAAACGCTATACTTACACTATAATTATAACATTTAAGGTTATATTATTATTATTGTATGGTTATAATTTAAGTTCAGGACAATAATTTAATTGATGATGAGACAACATCCTATATTCTTTACTTTTTTCATACATCATTTGAATGATAATATTTGTATCTTTAACTTTAATTTTAATATTAAACTTTTTACTTTCAATGAATATGTTTTCATATTTTCTTTTACATCTTCTCCTTCATTTTCATAGCAAACCAACATCCATAATATGTGGGCTTTCATTTCATATCTTTTCTTACTAATCCTTAAAAACTGATGAACATAATCATAAGGTGGGATGTTATACACACTAAGAACAATTATGATGTCATCTTCTACATTTCTTTCATCTGTTCTTTTCATTGTTAAATTAATCCTTTTTTTTCTAGAATAGTGTCTCCATATCTGACATTCATCACATTCATCTTCTTCATCGTAAGAATAATCAACAATATTGCTAACTATTCCATTAGGTAAATTCAATTTGTAGAATTCCACATTTTCCTTTTTTTAACGACAACAGTCGTAGCAATTCGTATTAATATAATTATTGATTTCTACCCCGTTCATCTCTATTATAATATATTAATTTAATGTTTCTTTAAATACTTTTTTTAAAGAAATCAAACAAAATATTGAAACATAATTATTACATAAGGGTACACATTAATATCGTAGTATGGTTTAATCATCATGGGTTGAAATAATGGTCAGGCAATACGTCTTCAAGTATGTAATTTACATATTTACCTATATCGTCCACATCTATGTATTTAATATGTTCCTTTCCAATTATAGCATGAATGTGTTCGCAAAAGAATAAATGCAACAATGGACATACTGTATATTTAGTGTTGTAGCAATACCATATACTTTATTTAGTGGCTCTAAATTCTTTCAAGACCTCGTTTATTTTACTTTTGTTTCATAAATGCCAGTCAATCCATGCAAACAAATAACGGTATGTTTGACAAACGCTTTATGCGGTTTACTTCTACGAGAGCCTCCATACCTTCTAACTAAATCTTAATTGCTAAAGAGTTTATCAATTTATTTTTCAACTGACTTTGTGGAAATCTTATGGTAAAAGTTTATAGGAAATATTGCTTGGTTTTGCATAAAGCATTGTAGTTGTAGTGAGAACTTTGTAAATCATTTATCCTTATGTTCTTCAACAAAAGCCTTTTCTAGGTCTCTTATTATACAGCATTGTTTACAATATACATTATATTCACTCATTTTATTACATAGATTGGCGGGTAATAACTTATACAATGTTATATTAACATCTTTAGTTTACAACCTTCCCACTTTGAAATATTAAATAACATTTCCGCTCAACTATATGTAGTGTTTATTTCTTTAAATACTTTTTTACAAGAAAAAGAGTTAAATATTGAAATATAAGTATAACATATAAGGGTATAAATGTTATTATTATAGCATGATTATAATTTCAGTTCAGGATAATTTTAGTTGATACATCTTACTTCTTTCATACATCATTTTAAATAATAGTAATATCTCTCACTGCATTTTTTAACATTAAACTTTTTACTTTCAATATATGAGTTAATGTCTTCTTTTACATCAAGCCCTTCTCTTCTACGATATAACAACATCCATAACATGTGGTCAATCATTTCAGATTTTTTATTACAGATTTTAAGAAACTGTTTAACATAATCGTAAGGTGGGTAAACATTTAGGAATATTAAAATAGCGTCTTCAACATTTCTATTATTTCTTCTCTGTATTCTCAACGCAGACCTGATTATAGCTTGAGTGTCTCTCCATTCCTGACAAGTTCTACATACATCTTCTTCACCCAAAGCATAATCAACAATATTATGAACTATTCCATTCGGTAAATTCAATTTGTATACTTCCATATTTTCCTTTTCGAAGTGGCAGCAGTCGTGGCATTTCCTATTGGTATAATTATTGATTTCGGTTTCCACCATTTCTATATTAGTATATATAGTTGTTATTTCTTTAAATACTTTTTTCCAAGAAGTAAATTTATACCTTTAATAACCCATGTCTCAAGAAAGCCCTGTCATAATTTTCAATATAATAATATTCTTGTCCTAACTTCTGTTCAATCTTTGCTATTTTGTAGGTTTGTTTAGTCCATACCCCTGCTCTCTGCTTTTCAGTCGGCCTCCTTTTCCTGAATATCTTAACTTCATTTCCTACATGTAAATCTGGATAAACTCTATTTCTTTTGGCTTTCATACCTAAGTTTAAACTCACTTCTAATTGATGTTTGGGCTTTCTTGCTTTTGACGGAGTTAAGCCGTGCGAAGTGTGCTTTATTCCATTGTTATAAGTTAATACAATCTCGTGTATGTAGTCTGTCCATTGAATAGCCTTTCCCTTCTTCTCATCGTTTTCAACCCTCTTATGCAAGCTATCTTTAAACGTCCTTGTCGCCCTCTCCGCGAATGCTGGGTATCATCTGGTTCTGTGCAGCTCTATTTTTTCACCTTTCAAGAAATCTATAAGACTTTGATTGTTTTAAGGTATATAAATTAGTTTGGGCTTTCCATCCCTTTTCTCATACATTCCATCAGTCCTGCTAATGTCCGCTGGCTGTTTTGACATGAGCGGGACAACAACCATATACTTAGAAAATATGTCAGTACACATCATACCAACTTTCTTTTCATGTTTAAGGACATCATTAATAAACACACATCAGTTTGAAACTCATCATATGCGTTAGGAGCTACAAATGAATTCTGCCCTCTCGGTTTTGCTTTCTGTTCTACATTCTTCCTAAAAAACTCATTAATATCGTTTATAGTTATTGTGTTACCCTTTTTCCTTGCTTCTTGTAAAGTGCGATTCTTTGACCCGAAGCCTCCCTTCTCAGAATAAACATTATTAATAACATCTTGCTTAGATGCCATTTAAAATAAGATAAATAGTATTTTTCCCGGCGATTACAGTTTAAACAGTAAGATATACAGCTTTCCTTATGATGGGCATAATCGTTGTTTATTCTTTGGGCTGTCATATTACTATTTATTACCACATTATATATTTTTATCTCAATCTCTGAACTGCATTTATTACATCTGGTATTAAGCCTGCCAAATAACTATTTGACATCAATATATTTGTTGTTGTCTATCTCTCTCTCTCTGCTTTCATGTCTTGTAATTTATACTGTTTAATCCTATGTTCTAAATATCTGGTTAATTGTGCTTCATTTAATCAGTATCGTCTATTTCTGCTTTGAAAAACTTGACACTATTGATATCTCTGCGCCTTGTAATCGCTGTGTAAATCCACCCACGGCTGACCAAATGTGACTTATCCCATTCGTGTATAGTAATGCTTTTTGTCTACAGAAGCCCCTTGAGACGAATGACATGTAGCGCAATCAATACGCATGTAGATACAGCGCTTGTCTAAAGTCGTGGTGTTTGTCATGAATATAGTTTTACTTTTGATATCTTGGATTTCTATTTTCCAACCATCAATACTAATAGTTTCACAAGTAATATTTAAGGGCTGCCGCCCAGTGCCGCCGACCCCAGTTTATTCCTCTATGTTCTGCTTCTCAGTGGAGTGATGCTTGAAGGGGACCTTTGGCTGGACCCCTGGACCCTGGTCTTGTTCATCCTCGCTATTGGCTCAGCCTGGCGCGGCATGGATTGTGTCGCGCCGGATGAAGCTTGGCCCCAGGCAGGCCATGGATTTGTTGTTGGGTTGGGCCCTGATCTTTAAACACCCGAGTTGTGTCTTATCCTGCATAGCCCATGGTTTTGGATGGTTTTGGTACATTCCAAATCGGCTGGGTAATGTGCAGTTCGGAGAGTGGTTTCCTTTCAAGTCAACCAAGAAATCAAGGGTGTCCTTCTGTTTCATGGCAACTGGGCAAGTAGGATCTGCTCTGCACGAGTTCGAGGAATCCCCCTGGACCAGTCTACGGGTTTTGGCCACTGATGCCATGGCCTTGCGTGGCAATGACATCCGAGTGCGGGGCCCAGAACAACCGCCTATGAGAATCTTGCCAGGGTTGGCTCTTACCCCGAGGTTTGGGTAGTAAGGGCTTTTTCCTTCACAAAGCGGTCAGGGAGCCCTTCAGACGGACAAATGTCAGCACAAGAAAACCGTATGTATGTATGTATGTATGTATGTATGTATGTATGTATGTATGTATGTATGTATGTATGTATGTATGTATGTAATGTATGTATGCATATATGTATGTAATATATGTATGTATGTGTGTATGTATTTATGTATGTATGTAAGTATGTATGTATGTATGTATGTATGTATGCATGTATGCATGTATGCATGTATGCATGTATGCATGCATGTATGTATGTATGTAATGTATGTATCTATGTATGTATGTATGTGTAGCCTTGGTACAGTCTTCGGGCTGTATCTGCCACAGCTTTCGGGCTGTGGCTGTCACAGCCTTCGGGCTGTGGCTTTGGTACAGTCTTCGGGCTGTATCTGCCACAGCTTTCGGGCTGTGGCTGCCACAGCCTTCGGGCTGTGGCTTTGGTACAGTCTTCGGGCTGTATCTGCCACAGCTTTCGGGCTGTGGCTGCCACAGCCTTCGGGCTGTGGCTTTGGTACAGTCTTCGGGCTGTATCTGCCACACTTTCGGGCTGTGGCTGCCACAGCCTTCGGGCTGTGGCTTTGGTACAGTCTTCGGGCTGTATCTGCCACAGCTTTCGGGCTGTGGCTGCCACAGCCTTCGGGCTGTGGCTTTGGTACAGTCTTCGGGCTGTATCTGCCACAGCTTTCGGGCTGTGGCTGCCACAGCCTTCGGGCTGTGGCTTTGGTACAGTCTTCGGGCTGTATCTGCCACAGCTTTCGGGCTGTGGCTGCCACAGCCTTCGGGCTGTGGCTTTGGTCCAGTCTTCGGGCTGTATCTGCCACAGCTTTCGGGCTGTGGCTGCCACAGCCTTCGGGCTGTGGCTTTGGTACAGTCTTCGGGCTGTATCTGCCACAGCTTTCGGGCTGTGGCTGCCACAGCCTTCGGGCTGTGGCTTTGGTACAGTCTTCGGGCTGTATCTGCCACAGCTTTCGGGCTGTGGCTGCCACAGCCTTCGGGCTGTGGCGATGGTACAGTCTTCGGGCTGTATCTGCCACAGCTTTCGGGCTGTGGCTTTGGTACAGGCTTCGGGCTGTATCTGCCACAGCTTTCGGGCTGTGGCTGCCACAGCCTTCGGGCTGTGGCTTTGGTACAGTCTCCGGGCTGTGTCTGCCACAGCTTTCGGGCTGTGGCTGCCACAGCCTTCCGGCTGTGGCTGCACCATTGTCATGATTGTCACGATAACCGCTGCTGATGCTGGGGATGTGATGGACGTCAAAATGACGATGATGATGATGATGATGATGATGATGATGATGAACATGATGATGAACATGATGATGATGATGAACATGACGATGAGGATGAAAATGATTATGATGATGATGATGAACATGATGACGAAAATGATGATGATGCACATGATGATGATGATGATGAACATGATGTTGATGATGAACATGATGATAATGATGATGATGAAAATGATGGTTTTCCAGGACATGCGCCATCTTTTGCAGTGCGACTCTGTTGGCCGAATTGAACATGGGACAAGGCTGGGCATGATCATGTTCCTCATCAAGTTCGTCCTGTTAGACCCGACTGGAAATGCAGAAGATGCGTTGTCATGATTGTCATGATGACTGCTGCTGATGATGATGAACATGAAAATGATGATGAACATGATGATGAAAATGATGATGATGATGATGGAGTAGTGGTGTTTTGACCAAACGGGTACAAATTTAAGCAGGGAGCACGATGAACATGATGTTGAAAATGATGACGGCGCTCTTCTGACCCGACTGGAAATGCAGAGGTCATGATAACCCCTGCTGATGCTGGGGATGATGCTAGCTGCTGGTGATGCTGAGGACGCGCAGTGATGATTATCATCAGGATGATGATGATGAACATAATGAGGAACATGATGATGAAAATGATGATGGTGATGATGATGATGATGATGATGATGAACATGATGAAAATGATTATGATGGACATGATGATGAAAATAATGAGGTCTGCCACAGCTTTCGGGCTGTGGCTGCCACAGCCTTCGGGCTGTGGCTTTGGTAGAGTCTTCGGGCTGTATCTGCCACAGCTTTCGGGCTGTGGCTGCCACAGCCTTCGGGCTGTGGCTTTGGTACAGTCTTCGGGCTGTATCTGCCACAGCTTTCGGGCTGTGGCTGCCACAGCCTTCGGGCTGGGGCTTTGGTACAGTCTTCGGGCTGTATCTGCCACAGCTTTCGGGCTGTGGCTGCCACAGCCTTCGGGCTGTGGCTTTGGTACAGTCTTCGGGCTGTATATGCCACAGCTTTCGGGCTGTGGCTGCCACAGCCTTCGGGCTGTGGCTTTGGTACAGTCTTCGGGCTGTATCTGCCACAGCTTTCGGGCTGTGGCTGCCACAGCCTTCGGGCTGTGGCTTTGGTACAGTCTTCGGGCTGTTCTGCCACAGCTTTCGGGCTGTGGCTGCCACAGCCTTCGGGCTGTGGCTTTGGTACAGTCTTCGGGCTGTATCTGCCACAGCTTTCGGGCTGTGGCTGCCACAGCCTTCGGGCTGTGGCGATGGTACAGTCTTCGGGCTGTAAATCCGTCCACAGCTTCATTTTTTTTTTTTTTTATCTTTTTTTTTTTTTTTTTTTGGGCTGTGGCTTTGGTACAGTCTTCGGGCTGTATCTGCCACAGCTTTCGGGCTGTGGCTGCCACAGCCTTCGGGCTGTGGCTTTGGTACAGTCTTCGGGCTGTATCTGCCACAGCTTTCGGGCTGTGGCTGCCACAGCCTTCGGGCTGTGGCTGTACCATTGTCATGATTGTCACGATAAATGCTGTTGATGCTGGGGATGTGATGAACGTCAAAATGATGATGATGATGATGATGATGATGATGATGATGATGATGATGATGATGATGATGATGATGATGATGATGAACATGATGATGAGGATGAAAATGATTATGATGATGATGATGATGAGCATGATGACGAAAATGATGATGATGCACATGATGATGATGATGATGAACATGATGATGACTGATGATGATGAAAATGAAAATGATGATGAACATGATGATGAAAATGATGATGATGCACATGATGATGATGATGATGAACATGATGATGATGATGAACATGATGATAATGATGATGATGAAAATGATAATGATGATGACGATGATGAATAATCATCACCACGCATCCTCATAATGAACATGACAAGCAAGCATGATCATGTTCCTCATCATGTTCGTCCTGTTAGACCCGACTGGAAATGCACAAGATGCGTTGTCATGATTGTCATGACGACTGCTGCTGATGATGATGAAAACGAAAATGATGATGAACACGATAATGAAAATGACGATGCTGATGATGGAGTAGTGGTGTTTTGACCAAACGGGTACAAATTTATGCAGCGAGTATGATGAACATGATGTTGAAAATGATGACGGCGCTCTTCTGACCCGACTGGAAATGCAGAGGTCATGATAACTGCTGCTGATGCTGGGGATGATGCTAACTGCTGGTGATGCTGAGGATGTGCAGTGATGATTATCATCAGGATGATGGCTGTGGCTGCCACAGCCTTCGGCTGTGGCTGCCACAGCCTTCGGGCTGTGGCTTTGGTACAGTCTTCGGGCTGTATCTGCCACAGCTTTCCGGCTGTGGCTGCCACAGCCTTCGGGCTGTGGCGTTGGTACAGTCTTCGGGCTGTATCTGCCACAGCTTTCGGGCTGTGGCTTTGGTACAGTCTTCGGGCTGTATCTGCCACAGCTTTCGGGCTGTGGCTGCCACAGCCTTCGGGCTGTGGCTTTGGTACAGTCTTCGGGCTGTATCTGCCACAGCTTTCGGGCTGTGGCTGCCACAGCCTTCGGGCTGTGGCTTTGGTACAGTCTTCGGGCTGTATCTGCCACAGCTTTCGGGCTGTGGCTGCCACAGCCTTCGGGCTGTGGCTTTGGTACAGTCTTCGGGCTGTATCTGCCACAGCTTTCGGGCTGTGGCTGCCACAGCCTTCGGGCTGTGGCTTTGGTTACAGTCTTCGGGCTGTATCTGCCACAGCTTTCGGGCTGTGGCTGCCACAGCCTTCGGGCTGTGGCTTTGGTACAGTCTTCGGGCTGTATCTGCCACAGCTTTCGGGCTGTGGCTGCCACAGCCTTCGGGCTGTGGCGATGGTACGTATCTGCCACAGCTTTCGGGCTGTGGCTTTGGTACAGTCTTCGGGCTGTATCTGCCACAGCTTTTGGGCTGTGGCTGCCACAGCCTTCGGGCTGTGGCTTTGGTACAGTCTCCGGGCTGTATCTGCCACAGCTTTCGGGCTGTGGCTGCCACAGCCTTCGGGCTGTGGCTGCACCATTGTCATGATTGTCACGATAACTGCTGCTGATGCTGGGGATGTGATGGACGTCAAAATGACGATGATGATGATGATGATGATGATGATGATGATGATGATGAACATGATGATGAACATGATGATGATGATGAACATGATGATGAGGATGAAAATGATTATGATGATGATGACATGATGACGAAAATGATGATGATGCACATGATGATGATGATGAACATGATGATGATGATGAACATGATGATAATGATGATGATGAAAATGATGATGATGACGATGATGAATAATCATCACTACGCATCCTCATGATGAACATGACAAGCAAGCATGATCATGTTCTTCATCATGTTCGTCCTGTTAGACTCGACTGGAAATGCAGAAGATGCGTTGTCATGATTGCCATGACGACTGCTCCTGATGATGATGAAAATGAAAATGATGATGAACATGATGATGAAAATGATGATGCTGATGATGGAGTAGTGGTGTTTTGACCAAACGGGTACAAATTTAAGCAGCGAGTATGATGAACATGATGTTGAACATGATGACGGCGCTCTTCTAACTCGACTGGAAATGCAGAGGTCATATGATGCTAACTGCTGGTGATGCTGAGGATGCGCAGTGATGATTATCATCAGGATGATGATGACGCTGAACATAATGAGGAACATGATGATGAAAATGATGATGGTGATGATGATGATGATGATGAACATGATGAAAATGAGTATGATGGATATGATGATGAAACTAATGAGGTCTGCCACAGCTTTCGGGCTGTGGCTGCCACAGCCTTCGGGCTGTGGCTTTGGTACAGTCTTCGGGCTGTATCTGCCACAGCTTTCGGGCTGTGGCTGCCACAGCCTTCGGGCTGTGGCTTTGGTACAGTCTTCGGGCTGTATCTGCCACAGCTTTCGGGCTGTGGCTGCCACAGCCTTCGGGCTGTGGCTTTGGTACAGTCTTCGGGCTGTATCTGCCACAGCTTTCGGGCTGTGGCTGCCACAGCCTTCGGGCTGTGGCGATGGTACAGTCTTCGGGCTGTATCTGCCACAGCTTTCGGGCTGTGGCTGCCACAGCCTTCGGGCTGTGGCTTTGGTACAGTCTTCGGGCTGTATCTGCCACAGCTTTCGGGCTGTGGCTGCCACAGCCTTCGGGCTGTGGCTTTGGTACAGTCTTCGGGCTGTATCTGCCACAGCTTTCGGGCTGTGGCTGCCACAGCCTTCGGGCTGTGGCTTTGGTACAGTCTTCGGGCTGTATCTGCCACAGCTTTCGGGCTGTGGCTGCCACAGCCTTCGGGCTGAGTGGCTTTGGCGTTTGGTCGATCTGAGTGGCATTTTGTTTGGGGCAATTTTCAGCTGGTTGTCGCTTTGTATTGGGGTGTTCGATTGGTGGTTAGGGGGTATTTGTTTCAGTGTCCGCATGCTGGACTTCTGCCTAGAGGCAGGGAGATAAGGAAAACATGATCATCTTTCTGCACGACTTGCTACTCAACATGCACCATCTACATTCTACGTGGCGTTTTCCCCGCCCCAACTCGAGGGGAGAGGTGTGGAGTAGGCGACGCGGCTTACTTCCTTACATGAGAACAAACCTGTTGTTTGACAATGTGAGATCGCACCGCTGCAGAACGAAAACTGCCTGCAGTGAATCATTATGAGGGGTTTGTTGCTGCCGCGAGCTAGTACGAGATGCCTCACGGCAGAAGTACGCCGCGGGGTGCGCGACAGCTCGACCTTTCGGGGGGCTAAGCGTGATTCTCTCGGGGGATTTGTGGCAGCTTGCACCGCCACGCGGCACCTTCCTGGGAGCAATCCCAGCTCAGATGCTGCGCAACAAGGGCGTGAGCACGAAGCTTCCGCATGCGGCCTACGGCCAGCAGCTGATCTGGGGCGGGCCGAAAAACGGCATCCAAGGAGTCACCGAACTTGTCACGTGCGAGCGCACGCAGGACGAGTGGCTGCGAGAAGTGCAGGAAGAGTTCCGACACGGCAAGCTGGCAGCGTCAACGCACGCGTTCTTGCATGGGCAGCCGACGTCTGTCCCCGGCAGCTGGCAGAGCGGACGCGCAGCTTGCGGCGACGAACGCTGTGCAAAGCTACAGAGAGAGCGCGCCGACCCCGCGCGCATCCAGCGCGAAGAATGCGGCAAGTGTCGCGAAGAGCGGCACTCGAAAGCACTCGTCGCCATGGCAGAGAGCGACCCACGTTTTCAGACAGATTTCCACGAGGCGACCTGCATTTTCGCCACCAACAACGTGAAGTACCACGTGAACCGCAAGCGCGCGCGCAAATTTGCGGCAGAGAAGCGCCAGAGACTCTACTACGCTATCGCAGAAGATCGCGCCTCAGCAGAGGTGCTAGCAGAAAAGCCCCGTTTGGACGAAGACAAGGTGACCTGGCTGCAACGCCACGATCGCGAAGCTGGAGACCTCTACGGCACCTTGCCACTGTGCATTGGCATGCCTGTAGCTGCCACAGACCACTTGGATCGAGAGAGGGGCGTGCTGCGTGGATGTTCGGGACGAGTTTGCGGCTGGACGCACGACATCCCAAACGCCGAGCCCAGCAAAGAAGATGGTGAAGTCCGCTTCTGGACGAAATTGCCCACCGCAGTGCACGTGCAATTCAAAACCAAGCGAAAGTGGCGCGTGAAGGGTATGGGAGACGACTGCATCCTTCCAGTCGCACCAGTTCGCCGCGCCTGGCACTTAGATCATCGTCGGAAATACCCGAAGCTCAAGGTTTCGCGGAGACAGCTCCCGCTATGTCCGTACTTTGCCATCACCGCCCATGCAGCGCAAGGCTTGACCATGCGCGAAGGAGCCGTTGCTGACATCGCGATTCGACCTGGCGACGATCCTCTGACTTGCTACGTCGCCGTGACGCGCGTGGAAGGGCGAGAACGCCTGCTCATATTTCGTCCTTTTGCCCTGGCGCCTTTCCAGCGCGGAGACGACGCGGGGCGAAACCTATTGCTCCAAGTATGGAGAGGAGAAGCAATAGACTGGGAGAAGATTCGCGAACAGTACGTCGTCGAGAAGGCATGCAGCGAGTGCCGGGAACGCAAGGAGCCACGTGGGTACACAGCAGGTCAATGGAAGCGCGACGATGCGAGTCGTGTCTGTAAGGAATGCGTAGGCAGGCATGAAGCAAACGGTCATCCGTGGCAATGCTGTGTCTGCAAGTGCTGGCAGCCCACCGCCGCCTTCCACGAAAAATGGCAAGGCAGCAGAGCAACGCTGCAACGTGTGTGTCTGAACTGCAAAGAAACAAAACGATGCTTGAAGTGCGGGAAACTAAAGGAAAAGGCAGACTTCAGCGCAGCTGCTTGGCGCACACGCAACCTATGCCGACACACGTGTAAGACCTGCAGCAGCAAAGAGCGAGGCTCATGGACCTGCGCCAGCTGCGTAACATTACAACCAAAACGGCTCTTTGCGCGATACTTGCGACGACGCGGCGCCCAGCACGGCGATCAGACGTGCGACAAGTGTTTGGCGAAGCGCGACTTGAAGCAAACTGCACGCAGAGGTAAAGCGCGACTCGCAAGAACACAGGCAAAACGAAAACAAAGGATCCTAGCAGAGATTTGGCGTCTGGTGGGAGAAATGCGAGGAACACCACCAAGCAGCAGGAGCAGCAGCAGCAATTGCAACAAAGAAGCGCGTGGCTATCCGTGACAGACTACAACTACAGGAACATGTTTTCATCATCACCACGACGATCCTTCGATCATGCTTCCAAAAACCTGGCCACACGGGTTGAACATTCGTCTCTAGTGACTAGAGACCAAACCCGATAGATCCAAGGCGTTGCAAGCGTCTCAGCTATTGCAAACCCAAATGTAGTGCTGAGATTGCTGGTCTATCTTTAGAACGCCTTAAAGCGGGAGGGGTACGAAGGGCTCCAGTTTTGGGGGGGGCCTGGCCAAAGCAGCTGGTACACATCTTTTCGACATGACCGAGACGTGTGAGTATTCCTTTAGGAACCGGTAAATGACTGGGGTCGGCGGCACAGAGCGGCAGCCCTTATCACCAATAGTCATGATGACAATGGTGACTACCAACCTCTGCATCTCCAATCTCATCATCACCGTTATCATCACCGATGATAACCATCATCGTGCATCCTCTGCATCACCAACAGTCATCATGATAATGATGACTACGCACCCTCTGCATCTCCAATCGGCTCTAACGGGACTTTTGAATCGTATATGAAAAAGACAATAAGGATCGTCATCATAGCCGTCGCTCATCATCGTCATCATCACGGTCATCATCATCGATGATAACCATCATCGTGCATCCTCTGCATCACCCACAGTCATGATGATAATGATGACTACGCGTGCATCCTCTGCATCACCAACAGTAATGATGATAATGATGACTACGCACCCTCTGCATCTCCAATCTCATCATCACCGTTATCATTATCGATGATAACCATCATCGTGCATCCTCTGCATCACCAACAATCATCATGATAATGATGACTACGCACCCTCTGCATCTCCAATCGGGTCTAACGGGACTTTTGAATCGTATATGAAAAACATAAAGATAAGGATCCTCATCACAGCCGTCGGTCATCATCATCGATGATAACCATCATCGTGCATCCTCTGCATCACCAACAGTCATGATGATAATGATGACTACGCGTGCATCCTCTGCATCACCAACAGTCATGATGATAATGATGACTACGCACCCTCTGCATCTCCAATCTCATCATCACGTATCATCACCGATGATAAACCATCATCGTGCATCCTCTCATCACCAACAGTCATTGATGATAATGTTGAATACGCACCCTCTGATCATCAATCGGGTCTAACGGGGACTTTTGAATCGTAAATTAAAAACATAAAGATAAGGATCCTATCATAGCCGTCGTCATCATCACGGATCATCACGGTCATCATCATCGATGATAACCATCATCGCACATCCTCTGCATCACCAACAGTCATGATGATAATGATGACTACGCGTGCATCCTCTGCATCACCAACAGTCATGATGATAATGATGACTACGCACCCTCTGCATCTCCAATCTCATCATCACCGTTATCATCACCGATGATAAGCATCATCGTGCATCCTCTGCATCACCAACAGTCATCATGATAATGATGACTACGCACCCTCTGCATCTCCAATCGGGTCTAACGGACTTTTGAATCGTATATGAAAAACATAAAGAGCCGTCGCTCATCATCGTCATCATCACGGTCATCATCATCGATGATAACCATCATCGTGCGTCCTCTGCATCACCAACAGTCATGATGATAATAATGATGACTACGCGTGCATCCTCTGCATCACCAACAGTCATGATGATAATGATGACTACGCACCCTTCTGCATCTCCATTCTCACATCTCGTTATTCATATCGATGATAACCATCATCGGCATATCATCATCGATGATACCCATCATTATGCATCCTCTGCATCACCAACAGTCATGATGATAATGATGACTACGCACCCTCTGCATCTCCAATCGGCTCTATCGGGACTTTTGAATCGTTTATTGAAAAAGGATAAGATAAAGATCCTCATCATAGCGTCGCTCATCATAGTCCCCCTAACATCATCACGGTCTTATCATCGATGATAACATCATCGTACATCCTCTGCACACAACAGTCATGATGATAATGATGACTACGCGTGCATCCTCTGCATCACCAACAGTCATGAGGATAATGATGACTACGCGCCCTCTGCATCTCCAATCTCATCATCACCGTTATCATCACCGATGATGACCAGCATCGTGCATCCTCTGCATCACCAATAGTCATCATGATAATGATGACTACGCACCCTCTGCATCTCCAATCGGGTCTAACGGGACTTTTGAATCGTTTTTGAAAAACATAAAGAGCCGTCGCTCAGCATCGTCATCATCACGGTCATCATCATCGATGATAACCATCATCGTGCATCCTCTGCATCACCAACAGTCATGATGATGACTACGCGTGCATCCTCTGCATCACCAACAGTCATGAAGATAATGATGACTACGCACCCTCTGCATCTCCAATCTCATCTTCACCGTTATCATCACCGATGATAACCATCATCGTGCATCCTCTGCATCACCAACAGTCATCATGATAATGATGACTACGCACCCTCTGCATCTCCAATCGGTTCTAACGGGACTTTTGAATTGTATATGAAAAACTCATGATGATAATGATGACCACGCACCCTCTGCATCTCCAATCTCATCATCATCGTTATCACCACCGATGATAACCATCATCGTGCATCCTCTGCATCACCAACAGTCATCATGGTAATGATGACTTCGCACCCTCTGCATCTCCAATCGGGTCTAACGAGACTTTTGAATCGTATATGAAAAACATAAAGATAAGGTCCTCATCATAGCCGTCGCTCATCATCGTCATCATCACGGTCATCATCATCGATGATAACCATCATCGTGCATCCTCTGCATCACCAACAGTCATGATGATAATGATGACTACGCGTGCGTCCTCTGCATCACCAACAGTCATGATGATAATAATGACTACGCACCCTCTGCATCTCCAATCTCATCATCACCGTTATCATCACCGATGATAACCATCATCGTGCATCCTCTGCATCACCAACAGTCATCATGATAATGATGACTACGCACCCTCTGCATCTCCAATCGGGTCTAACGGGACTTTTGAATCGTATATAAAAAACATAAAAATAAGGATCCTCATCATAGCCGTCGCTCATCATCGTCATCATCACGGTCATCATCATCGATGATGACCATCATCGTGCATCCTCTGCATCACCAACAGTCATGATGATAATGATGACTACGCGTGCATTCTCTGCATCACCAACAGTCATGATGATAATGATGACTACGCACCCTCTGCATCTCCAATCTCATCATCACCGATATCATCATCGATGATAACCATCATCGTGCATCCTC
>CAUJNA010003322.1:580528-613028 GCA_963377175.1 Effrenium voratum
GTCTTCGGGCTGTATCTGCCACAGCTTTCGGGCTGTGGGTGCAACAGCCTTCGGGCTGCGGCTTTGTGGCTGCCACAGCCTTCGGGCTGTGGCTTTGGTACAGTCTTCGGGCTGTATCTGTCACAGCTTTCGGGCTGTGGCTGCCACAGCCTTCGGGCTGTGGCTTTGCTTACAGTCTTCGGGCTGTATCTGCCACAGCTTTCGGGCTGTGGCTGCCACAGCCTTCGGGCTGTGGCTTTGGTACAGTCTTCGGGCTGTGTCTGCCACAGCTTTCGGGCTGTGGCTGCCACAGCCTTCGGGCTGTGGCTTTGGTACAGTCTTCGGGCTGTATCTGCCACAGCTTTCGGGCTGTAACTGCCACAGCCTTCGGGCTGTGGCTTTGGTACAGTCTTCGGGCTGTATCTGCCACAGCTTTCGGGCTGTGGCTGCCACAGCCTTTGGGCTGTGGCTTTGGTACAGTCTTCGGGCTGTATCTGCCACAGCTTTCGGGCTGTGGCTGCCACCGCCTTCGGGCTGTGGCGATGGTACAGTCTTCGGGCTGTATCTGCCACAGCTTTCGGGCTGTGGCTGCCACAGCCTTCGGGCTGTGGCTTTGGTACAGTCTTCGGGCTGTATCTGCCACAGCTTTCGGGCTGTGGCTGCCACAGCCTTCGGGCTGTGGCTTTGGCACAGTCTTTGGACTGTATCTGCCACAGCTTTCGGGCTGCCACAGCCTTCGGGCTGTGGCTTTGGAAAGTCTTCGGGTTGTATCTGTCACAGCTTTCGGGCTGTGGCTGCCACAGCCTTCGGGCTGTGGCTTTGGCATATGTATGCATGTAATGTATGTATGTATGTATGTATGTATGTATGTATGCATGTATGTATGTTTATGTATGTATGTAATGTATGTATGTATGTATGTGTGTATGTATGTATGGACGTACGTATCTATGTATGTACGTATGCATGTATGTACGTATGCATGTATGTATGTATGTATGTATGTATGTGTGTACGTACGTATGTATGTATGTATGTATGTATGTATGTATGTATGTATGTCTTTGTATGTATGTATGTGTGTATGTATGTATGTATGTATGTATGCATGTATGCATGTATGCATGTATGTATGTATGTATGTATGTATGTATGTATGCGTGTATGCATGTATGCATGTATGTATGTATGTAATGTAATGTAATGTAGTGTAATGCAATGTAATGTAATGTAATGTAATGTATGTATGTAATGTGTGTATGTGTGTATGTATGTATGTATGTATGTATGTATGTATGTAATGCACTGTAATGTAATGTAATATTATGTAATGTATGTATGTTTGTATGTGTGTATGTATGTATGTATGTATGTAATGTATGCATGTAATGTATGTATGTATGTATGTATGTATGTATGTATGTATGTATGTGTGTATGTATGTATGTATGTATGTATTTATGTATGTATGTATGTATGTGTGTGTAGCCTTGGTACAGTCTTCGGGCTGTATCTGCCACAGCTTCGGGCTGTGGCTGCCACAGCCTTCGGGCTGTGGCTTTGGTACAGTCTTCGGGCTGTATCTGCCACAGCTTTCGGGCTGTGGCTGCCACAGCCTTTGGGCTGTGGCTTTGGTACAGTCTTCGGGCTGTATAGGGCTGTGGCTGCCGCAGCCTTCGGGCTGTGGCTTTGGTGCAGTCTTCGGGCTGTATCTGCCACAGCTTTCGGGCTGTGGCTGGCACAGCCTTCGGGCTGTGGCTTTGGTACAGTCTTCGGGCTGTATCTGCCACAGCTTTCGGGCTGTGGCTGCCACAGCCTTCGGGCTGCGGCTTTGGCAAAGTCTTCGGGTTGCATCTGTCACAGCTTTCGGGCTGTGGCTGCCACAGCCTTCGGGCTGTGGCTTTGGCATATGTATGCATGTAATGTATGTATGTATGTATGTATGTATGTATGTATGTATGTATGTATGTATGTATGTATGTAGGTATGTAACGTGTGTATGTTATGTATGTAATGTATGTACGTATGTATGTACGTATATGATGTACGTATGTATGTATGTATGTATGCAATGTATGTATGTGTGTATATGTATGTATGTATGTATGTATGTATGTATGTATGTATGTATGTATGTATGTATGTATGTATGTATGTATGTATGTATGTATGTATGTATGTATGCCCCCCCCTTATGCCATGTGATGCAGGTATGCATGTATGCTGTATGTATGATGTATGGTGTTTGCATGTATGCATGTTTGTTATTGTATGTATGTAATGTAATGTAGTGTTTTTTTTTTTAATGCAATGTAATTGTAATGTAATGTATGTAAGTATGTAATGTGTGTAGTACTGTATGTATGTCTGGCGTTGACCTGTTGTATGCATGTTTGCATTGTATGTATGTTTAGGTATGTATGTAATGTAATGTAATGTAGTGTAATGCAATGTAATGTAATTGGTAATGTATGTATGTATGTAAATGTGTATGTATGTAGTATGTATTGTGATGTTATTTGCACTGTAATGTCAATGTATTATTATGTATGTATGTATGTATGTATGTGTGTACGTACGTATGTATGTATGTATGTATGTATGTATGTATGTATGTATGTCTTTGTATGTATGTATGTGTGTATGTATGTATGTATGTATGTATGCATGTATGCATGTATGCATGTATGTATGTATGTATGTATGTATGTATGTATGCGTGTATGCATGTATGCATGTATGTATGTATGTAATGTAATGTAATGTAGTGTAATGCAATGTAATGTAATGTAATGTAATGTATGTATGTAATGTGTGTATGTGTGTATGTATGTATGTATGTATGTATGTATGTATGTAATGCACTGTAATGTAATGTAATATTATGTAATGTATGTATGTTTGTATGTGTGTATGTATGTATGTATGTATGTAATGTATGCATGTAATGTATGTATGTATGTATGTATGTATGTATGTATGTATGTATGTGTGTATGTATGTATGTATGTATGTATTTATGTATGTATGTATGTATGTGTGTGTAGCCTTGGTACAGTCTTCGGGCTGTATCTGCCACAGCTTCGGGCTGTGGCTGCCACAGCCTTCGGGCTGTGGCTTTGGTACAGTCTTCGGGCTGTATCTGCCACAGCTTTCGGGCTGTGGCTGCCACAGCCTTTGGGCTGTGGCTTTGGTACAGTCTTCGGGCTGTATAGGGCTGTGGCTGCCGCAGCCTTCGGGCTGTGGCTTTGGTGCAGTCTTCGGGCTGTATCTGCCACAGCTTTCGGGCTGTGGCTGGCACAGCCTTCGGGCTGTGGCTTTGGTACAGTCTTCGGGCTGTATCTGCCACAGCTTTCGGGCTGTGGCTGCCACAGCCTTCGGGCTGCGGCTTTGGCAAAGTCTTCGGGTTGCATCTGTCACAGCTTTCGGGCTGTGGCTGCCACAGCCTTCGGGCTGTGGCTTTGGTACAGTCTTCGGGCTGTATTCTGTATACGCCACAGGCTTTCGGGCTGTGAAACTGCCACCAGCCTTCGGGCTGTGGCTTTGGTACAGTCTTCGGGCTGTCTCTGCCACAGCTTTCGGGCTGTGGCTGCCACAGCCTTCGGGCTGTGGCTTTGGTACAGTCTTCGGGCTGTATCTGCCACAGCTTTCGGGCTGTGGCTGCCACAGCCTTCGGGCTGTGGCTTTGGTACAGTCTTCGGGCTGTATCTGTCACAGCTTTCGGGCTGTGGCTGCCACAGCCTTCGGGCGTGGCTTTGGTACAGTCTTCGGGCTGTATCTGCCACAGCTTTCGGGCTGTGGCTGCCACAGCCTTCGGGCTGTGGCTTTGGTACAGTCTTCGGGCTGTATCTGACACAGCTTTCGGGCTGTGGCTGCCACAGCCTTCGGGCTGTGGCTTTGGTACGGTCTTCGGGCTGTATCTGCCACAGCTTTCGGGCTGTGGCTGCCACAGCCTTCGGGCTGTGGCTTTGGTACAGTCTTCGGGCTGTATCTGCCACAGCTTTCGGGCTGTGGCTGCCACAGCCTTCGGGCTGTGGCTCTGGCTGTATCTGTCACAGCTTTGGGGCTGTGGCTGCCACAGCCTTCGGGCTGTGGCTTTGGCATATGCATGTATGTAATGTATGTATGTATGCATGTATGTATGTTACTTATGTATGTATGTAATGTATGTATGTATGTATGTATGTGATGTATGTATGTATGTATGTATGTAATGTATGTATGTGTGTATGTATGTACGTACGTATGTATGTATTTATGTACGTGTGTATTGATGTATGTATGTATGTATGCATGCATGCATGTATGTATTTGTATGTATGTATGTATGTGTGTACGTACGTACGTACGTATGTATGTATGTATGTATGTATGTATGTATGTATGCATGTATGCATGTATGTATGCATGTATGCATGTATGCATGTATGCATGTATGCATGTATGTAGGTATGTAATGTAATGTAATGTAATGCAATGTTATGTTATGTATGTATGTGTGTAATGTGTGTATGTATGTATGTATGTACGTATGTATGTATGTATGTATGTATGTGTGTAATGCGCTGTAATGTAATGTAATGTATGTATGTATGTGTGTATGTATGTAGGTATGTATGCATGTATGTATGTAACGTATGTATGCATGTATGCATGTATGTGTGTATGTATGTAATGTAATGTGATGTAATGTACTGTAATGTAGTGTAATGTATGTATGCTTGTAATTTGTGTATGTATGTATGTATGTATGTGTGTATGTAATGCACTGTAGTGTAATGTAATGTAATGTAATGTAATGTATGTATGTGTGTATGTATGTATGCGTGTATGCATGTATGTATGTATGTAATGTAATGTAATGTAATGTAATGTAAAGTAATGTAATGTAATGTAATGTAATGTACGTATGTATGTATGTATGTATGTATGTAACGCACTATAATGTAATGTAATGTAATGTAGTGTAATGTAATGTAATGTATGTATGTATGTATGTATGTAGTTGTGGAGCACACCGCAAGTGCCACTCGCAAGCTCCCTGAAGAGCAAAAATGAATCGTGGGACGAAGCCTTGCGACGGTGGCTGCGCGTCATCAACTGCGAGGAAACCATGCGCCACGTAGGCAACTTTCTGTTTGTGCATCGCGTCCGTCCCAGCGAAGAAGCAGCAGAAAACAGCGATGACGACGGCGCAGACACGCCGCTGGATCTTAGCGTAGAACACTTTCGCCAAGCACTGAAGCCGCCCGCGCGGGAGATCGCCGCTGGCACGAAACGCCAGCTGGCGTCCGAGGAGCTCACCGTCGCCGCGTGCGAGCGCGCAGATGCAACCTGGGCATGTGCGGAAGACACGCCAACGGAGGGCAGAAACCCCTTCGCACAGAGCGACGCAAAGCAGCTACTGAAGACAGCGCGACAAAAACGCCAAAAGCTCGTTCGCGACGGCGCAGCTGACGAGCAGGCAGCAGCGCCTGACGTGAGCGTGATGGAATCCAGCAGCCGCGCGGAGAAGGTGAGCGCTTGGCTTGAGGAAGTTGCGCAGCGGCGAGACCCGTCCGGCAAGGCGTTCCTAAACCCAGAACAGCTGGACTTTGCTCGCACAGTAGCTGCGCGGGTCATAGAAGAAGAAAACACGGGCGAAGCCGAGAACTTGTGCCAGAGGTCGCCAACGGAGCCGCTGCGGTGGGCTCTACACGGAGGCCCAGGTACGGGAAAGTCTCACGTGATGAGACTAATCCGCACAGAACTGTTTGACGGCGTCTTGCAATGGCAACAAGGAATACAGTACAAAGTAGTCGCTCTGCAGGCTGTCATGGCAGAGCAGCTAGAGGGTGACACTATTCATCACGCAGTGGGCCTGAATAAGCGCGGCGAGGAAACAGGCATCGGCTTCAAGCACCTAGCAGAACTGACCGCCGCAGCAACGCAATGGCGATGGCTGCTGCTGGACGAGCTGAGCATGGTCAGCGCAGAGCTGCTGGCGCGCCTGGAGCTCCGCTGCCGGGAACTCGTCCGAGATGCCTCGCGGCAGAAGTACGCCGCAGGGTGCAGGACAGCTCGACCTTTCGGGGGCCTAAACGTCGTTCTCTCGGGGGATTTGTGGCAACTGGCGCCACCGCGCGGCACCTTCCTTGGAGCAATCCCAGCACAGATGCTGCGCAGCAAGGGTGTGAGCACGAAGCTACCGCACGCGGCGTACGGCCAGCAGTTGATCTGGGGCGGGCCGAAAAACGGCATCCAAGGAGTCGCAGAGCTCGTCACGTGCGAGCGCACACAGGACGAG
This sequence comes from Effrenium voratum, assembly GCA_963377175.1. NCBI lineage: Eukaryota > Dinophyceae > Suessiales > Symbiodiniaceae > Effrenium > Effrenium voratum. Next base: position 586,794 of record CAUJNA010003322.1, read on the forward strand.
TGGCTGCGAGAGGTACAGGAAGAGTTCCGACACGGAAAGCTCTGAGCGTCGACGCACGCGTTCTTGCATGGGCAGCCGACGTCTGTCCCCGGCAGCTGGCAAGGAGGACACGCTGCGTGCGGCAATGAAAGCTGCGAAGAACTACAGGCAGAGCACGCAGACCCAGCGCGCATCCTGCGAGCAGAATGCGAGAAGTGTCGCGCAGAGCGACGCTCGAAAGCACTCGTCGCCATGGCAAAGAGCGATCCACGTTTCGAAAATGGTTTCCACGAGTCGACCTGCATTTTCGCCACCAACAACGTGAAATACCACGTGAACCGCAAGCGCGCGCAGGTTTGCGGCTGAGAAACGCCAGAGACTCTACTACGCTATCGCAGAAGATCGCGCCTCAGCTGAGGTGCTAGCAGAAAAGCCCCGTCTGGACGAAGACAAGGTGACCTGGCTCCAACGCCACGATCGCGAAGCCGGAGACCTGTACGGCACCTTGCCACTGTGCGTTGGCATGCCTGTAGCTGCTACAGACCACTTGGATCGAGAGAGAGGTGTGCTTCGTGGATGTTCCGGACGAGTTTGCGGCTGGACGCACGACACCCCGAACGCCGAGCCCAGCAAGCAAGACGGAGAAGTCCGCTTCTGGACGAAGTTGCCTAGCGCAGTGTACGTGCAATTCAAAACCAAGCGAAAGTGGCGCGTGAAGGGCATGGGAAACGATTGCATCCTTCCAGTGGCACCAGTTCGCAGCGTCTGGCATTTAGACCAGCGTCGAAAATACCCGAAGCTCAAGGTTTCGCGGAGACAGCTCCCGCTGTCTTCGCGATCACTGCTCACGCCGCGCAAGGCCTAACCATGCGTGAAGGAGCCATCGCAGATATCGCGATTCGAGCGGGCGACGACCCCTTGACATGTTACGTCGCAGTGACGCGCGTGGAAGGTCGAGAACGCCTGCTCATATTTCGCCCCTTTGCCCTGGCGCCTTTCCAGCGCGGGGAAGACGTGGGGCGAAACCTGTTGCTCCGAGTATGGAGAGGAGAGGCGATAGACTGGGAGAAGATCCGACAAGAGTACATCATCGAGAAGCCATGCAGCGAGTGCCGGGAACGCAAAGAGCCACGCGGTTACACGGGAGGGCAGTGGAAGCGCGAGGATACGAGCCGCGTGTGTAAGGAATGTGTAGGCAAGCACGAACAAAATGGTCATCCGTGGCAGTGCTATATCTGCAAGTGCTGGCAGCCCACCACCGCTTTCCACGGAAAATGGCGAAGCAACGGAGTATCACTGCTACGTGTGTGTCTGAACTGCAAGGAAACGAAGCGATGCCAGAAGTGCGGGGAACGAAAAGAAGAAGCAGACTTTAGCGCGGCTGCTTGGCGCACACGTAACGTATGCCGACACACGTGCAAGACCTGCGCTCGTAAAGAGCGAGGCTCGTGGACATGCGCAAGTTGCGCCACGTCGCGACCTAAACGGTGCTTTGCGCGATACACACGACGACGGGGTGCGCAGCACGGCGATCAGACATGCGATGCATGTTTGGCGGAGCGTGACATGAAGCGAATCGTCCGCAGGAGCACAGCGCGACTCGCAAGAACACGGGCGAAACGAAAGCAGAGGATCCTAGCAGAGGTTTGGCGCCTGGTTGGCGAAATGCGGGGGACGCCAGCCAGCAGCGGCGGCAGTTGCAGCAAAGTGCCGAATGGATAGTCCGGGACAAACTGCGAACGCAAGTCCCTCCTCGCGGGCATGATGTCTGGCTCTAACAGGACACTTGAAGCGCACACAAAAAAGACACGGATGACGACAATAATGATGACGATGATGACGATGATGCTGATGATGATGATGATGATGATGATGAACTGACATGATAATCATCATGACGCATCCTCAGCATCACCAATCGGCTCTAACGGGACTGATGAGGAGGATCATGACGAGCACCGTGATGATGATGATGACAATGAACTGACATGATAATCATCATGACGCATCCTCAGCATCACCAGCAGTCATCATGATAATCATGTCCGAGCATCTTCTGCATCTCAAATCGGGTCTAACGGGACACTTGAAACGTAGATAAAAAAAGATAATGACGAAGAAGATGATGATGAGCACCGTGATGATGCTGATGATGATGATGATGATGAACTGACATGATAATCATCATGACGCATCCTCAGCATCACCAGCAGTCATAATGATAATCATGTCCACGCATCTGCTGCATCTCAAATCGGGTCTAACGGGACACTTGAAACGTATATAAAAAAAAGATAAGGACGATGACGAAGAAGATGATGATGAGCGCCGTGATGATGCTGATGATGATGATGATGATGAATGACATGATAATCATCATGACGCATCCTCAGCATCACCAGCAGTCATCATGATAATCATGTCCGCGCATCTTCTGCATCTCAAATCGGGTCTAACGGGACACTTGAAACGTATATAAAAAAAAGATAAGGACGATGACGATAAGCACCGTGATGAGATGATGATGATGATGAACTGACATGATAATCATCACGACGCGTCCTCAGCATCACCAGCAGTCATCATGATAATCATGTCCGCGCATCTTCTGCATCTCAAATCGGGTCTAACGGGACACTTGAAGCGTATAGAACAAAAAAGATACGGACGATGACGAAGAAGATGATGGTGATAAGCACCGTGATGATGATGATGATGAGGTGACATGATAATCATCATGACGCATCCTCAGCATCACCAGCAGTCGTCATGATAATCATGTCCACGCATCTTCTGCATCTCAAATCGGGTCTAAAGGCACACTTGAAACGTATATAAAAAAAGATAAGGACGATGACGAAGAAGATGATGATGATGAGCACCGTGATGATAATGATGAAGTGATGCTGATGATGATGATGAACTGACATGATAATCATCGTGACGCATCCTCAGCATCACCAGCAGTCATAATGATAATCATGTCCACGCATCTGCTGCATCTCAAATCGGGTCTAATGGGACACTCGAAGCGTACATAAAAAGGGATAAGGACGATGACGAAGAAGATGATGATGATGAGCATTGTGATGATGCTGATGATGATGATGAACTGACATGATAATCATCATGACGCATCCTCAGCATCACCAGCAGTCATCATGATAATCATGTCCACGCATCTTCTGCGTCCCAAATCGGGTCTAACGGAACACTTCAAACGTATATTAAAAAATAAGGACGATGACCAAGAAGATGATGATGATGAGCACCGTGATGATGATGCTGATGATGATGAACTGACATGATAATCATCATGACGCATCCTCAGCATCACCAGCAGTCATCATGATAATCATGTCCGCGCATCTTCTGCATCTCAAATCGGGTCTAACGGGACACTTGAAAATTATATAAAAAAGATAAGGACGATGACGAAGAAGCTGATGATCATGAGCACCGTGATGATGATGATGATGATGATGATGAACTGACATGATAATGATCATGACACATCCTCAGCATCACGAGCAGTCATCATGATAATCATGTCCACGCATCTTCTGCATCTCAAATCGGGTCTAACGGGACACTTGAAACGTATGTAAAAAAGATAAGGACGATGACGAAGAAGATGATGATGATGAACACCAACTGACATGATAATCATCATGACGCATCCTCAGCATCACCAGCAGTCATCATGATAATCATGTCCGCGCATCTTCTGCATCTCAAATCGGGTCTAACGGGACACTTGAAGCGTATAGAACAAAAAAGATAAGGACGATGACGAAGAAGATGATGATGATAAGCACCGTGATGATGCTGATGACGATGATGATGATGATGAACTGACATGATAATCATCATGACGCATCCTCAGCATCACCAGCAGTCATCATGATAAGCATGTCCGCGCATCTTCTGCATCTCAAATCGGGTCTAACGGGACACTTGAAGCGTACATAAAAAAAGATAAGGACGATGACGAAGAAGATGATGATGAACACCAACTGACATGATAATCATCATGACGCATCCTCAGCATCACCAGCAGTCATCATGATAATCATGTCCGCGCATCTTCTGCATCTCAAATCGGGTCTAACGGGGCACTTGAAACGTACATAAAAAAAGATGCGGACGATGACGAAGAAGATGATGAAGATATGCACCGTGATGATGATGATGATGATGATGATGATGATGAACTGACATGATAATCATCATGACGCATCCTCAGCATCACCAGCAGTCGTCATGATAATCATGTCCACGCATCTTCTGCATCTCAAATCGGGTCTAACGGCACACTTGAAACGTAGATAAAAAAAAGATAAGGACGATGACGAAGAAGATGATGATGAGCACCGTGATGATAATGATGATGAGCTGGCCGCGCGACAAAAATAGCGCCGGCGCGGAAAGTGCCGAATTTATTGGGTTTGTGTGAAATATAGCTAATCCGGTGCTCCCTGGAGCGAGTCTGATCAACTCCTGCAGGACTTGGGGCGAGCAAACAGAACTTCCCCTACTACTAAGGCTCGGGGGATGGTAGGGTGCCTGAGATCAGATTCCTGAATTCCTTCTGGGAATACACCCTGGGTTCAAAGCAAAGGAAATGTCAGGTTTTCGACAAAATAAGCCCGACTTAGGGCCATATAGGATGCTCCATGTCAACTCCGCGGGATCTAGCTAGGCCAAGTGACATCGTGTGAAAGCCAGCGACCCTTGTTCTGACTCGCTTCCCAATCCCAACCATTCGAAAGTGAGAGTTTGATGGAAGTGGAGAGGATTGGGTCTGCTTGCAAAATATTTTATATTTCATGAGGCCTCCACAGTCCATGCTCCATGTCAACTCCGCGGGATCTGTCGAAGCCGAGTGACATCTTGTGAGAGCCAGCGGCCTTTTTTTCTGACTCGCTTCCCAGTCCGAACGGTTCGAAAGTGAGAGGGCCACGAGAAAGGCTTTGGAAGATTCCTGTCCGTTTCCATGACAGGACAAAGGCAAAGATGAAACCGATCGCATTCAATCCAACGACAAAAATAGCGCCGGCGCGGAAAGTGCCGAATTGGTTGGGCCATGTTAATGTAACCCGGCGTTCTGGAGCCAGTCCGATCAACTCCTGCGCAAGTTCGGGCAAGCAAACAGAACTTCCCCTCCTACTAAGGCTCGGGGAATGGTAGGGTGCCTGAGATCAGATTTCGGCAAAATAGGCCCGACTTGGGGCCATGTAGGGGCCGCCACAGTCCATGCTCCATGTCAACTCCGCGGAATCTGGCTAAGCAGTGCCATCGTGTGAAAGCCAGCGACCCTGCTCGAAAGTGAGTTTTTGATGGAAGTGGAGAGGACTGGGGGCCTCGGCCTTCGCCCGTGTCACAAGGAGATAAGGACAGCGGCGACGACCACCACGCCGATGATGATGATGATGATGATGATGATGATGTTGAATCTTCGGTTATGCTCATTTACCAGCCAGCCTTGGACTTGTAACCGCCCTTCCCGTACGCCTCCCCCTTTGAGGAGAAGGGGTCGGCGGATTTACATGAAACACCTGCCTCTTTTTTTTTATATAAACTCTGCATATCACATGCTCTCCAATTTCATATTTATCTGTCTTTCCTAAATTACTTCTTTCGGTCTTGCTTACCCATTTGCACCTAGCATTAGTATAGGCAATGTTATGTTATCCTTCCATGATGTCGCTTGTAGTTTCAAAATGTTTCTTTACTCTTTCCTTAATGGGCAGTTTATTTTTCCAAGTATCGTTACACACATTATTCAATTTAAGTTTATCTTCTTCTGGCTTGAGTCTATTAGATATCTTAAGATAATCTTATGTTCAAATATTTGATTCAGACAGTTGTGTAAGTATGTCTCGTGGTCTTGGGTGTTAGTTAAATCAGCTATAGGTTTTAACTGCTTCCCGTCAACAGTTCCTATAATTATCTTCTCTGGGTGCGTATCCTTAAACTCCCTAACTCTGTTCAAAACATAACTACCCGCCATGCCTAGCTCGTCAAACGCAATGCAATTATAATCAGAATGGTCAAATGTCGGTAGTCTTTCTCCAGCTTCTACTGGGGTACTAAGAAATTTGTTTAATGTTATGGCGTCGGCTTTGGTGTCTTGCTTCTGCTTGTTATTAGGACATACGAATAACATATTATAACCTAGTTTTTTCATATACTCGCCTACATAACTCTTGCCACTCCCAGCCAGTCTTGCCTTTATCAAAACCGGATGACACGCCGCAATTTGCTCACAACTGCTTTTGTTGTAAGTCGGAATTTCTGATAGCTCATTAGCCTTCATGTTGTATATATCGCTTGGTGGCGATACTTGTGTATTATCTTCAGCCCTCCATCCTCCCCTTCTGGTTGAAAACTTAATTAATGTTTAGCCTTGTCAAGATTTTTCCTATCAATAATGAAGGCATTGGTTTTAACATTATGCACACTGATATTGTTGTCTTTCAATGTCTTATAGTCTTTACGCATTTTAAGTTTTGTCGTTGCATGAGTAGGTCTTTAATATACCTAAAGCCATTGGTTAAATCTTTTTTTATGTGTCGTTGTCAATGTGTAACATTTGGCTTCTGATTCCTTCTCAACTTCTTTGATATCGTGTTATTTACCATCTATAAGTGTATACTTTCCGGTGTCAAACGGGCAACAATGATTATTAAATGTATACCGAAATACATATTACCGTTTTTGCTATCATCATCAGGCTCAAATTCTAAAACCATTCCCTCGCCTCTTTGCCTTTCTAATTCTTTTAATATATTCATCTGTCATCTCTGTCCAAACCTCATCGTTATGAAATCCACTAACCTTATTATTTCTTCCGCCATACACATTTCGATGATACAGTGCTTCAGCTCGTGTATCAAATACTAAACTCTTCTGAGACTTGTTAGTTCCCTTTCCTAACAATCCGATATTTACATTCGAAATCAACTTCTTAACCTTGATGTCCTCACCTAAATTATTTGATAGGTTCGTCTTCCATAGGTTCCCAACTATACTTTAATAACCTACTTCATAAATCGAAGAAGGCTTTTTAAAATATACAATTTCGACTTCGTCAATAAACTGTCCTAAAAACATGCCATATATTAATTTATTTTGTTTATTGAAAATAATGATGTTTGTTTTCCAGTAAACTTAACTAAGAAAAACATAACTCTCCCATGTTATGAAAATCATGTTTACCATAATCATAAGGCATCCAAATGTCAAATTGTTTAAACGCTGGATTTTTTACGATGTTCGTTAAATTATGTGTGTATGACTTGTTCTGGTCAATCTCTATCTGTAGTTCATTGCTACAATGAAAGTAATGAAATTTACCAGCGGGGGCTAAAATTACTACATCAATGTCATTAGAATAAGATTTATGCAGTGGATAACACCAGTAGAGCCGGCGCAGCCGGTAGGCGAAAGTTTCAATAATATAAAAACTATAGTTCTCTTTCTCTTTCTTTTCCTGACTCTTTTTCTCTTCTTCTTCATTTTCATTGTTTCTTTTTTCTCCATCATTCTTCCTTTCTTCCTTTCTTTCCTTCCTTCCTCCCTTCTTTCCTTCTTTCTATCTATTCTTTCTTTCTTTCTTTCTTTCGTTTGCTTGTTTTTGTGCTGTTCTTTCCAACATGAGCCATGCATCAAGCAAACTGCGACCAAGCATGTGTCAAGCGCCCAGTCCCCCTTAGACAATCCCTTTTACAGTTACAAATTATTCCAACATCATCCCTTCTACAAAACACCATTGGGGTCATGTTGCAACAACATAGTTCCTCCCTCCCTCCTGCACATGGTTGGTTTGCAACAAAACAGAACACTTTCAAGCCACCATCCTTCCCACCAAGGTCGCCTCCCTCCCTCCCTCAAACATTGTGGTGGTTTGTCGTTTGTTCCTTTTGTACGTAAGAATGTGTCAGTTGAAATTGCATGTGTTCACACAGCCTGGCCTGTTTGCAACAACACACACTGCAGATGCGTTCACATATACATTCGAACATGCGCATTCCCCAAAAAACAAGTGCAGGTTTTGGACCACAGTGTACCGTGTTCTACGCAGATCGTGCCCACTCCTTCACAGCTTGGACATCGTCTCCAGCGGTGAGCTTAGCCACAGCATCCTTACAATGCCAAAAACTTGCTGTGGAGTCCTTTCACCAAAGGGGACACAAAAGAGCTGGGCTTTGGTGCCAGTCTTTGCACGAATGGCGTACGAATTGCTGTTCTTATAGTGCATGACAGCAAATAAATGATTCGAGGCATCACTACACTTTGGAAGGCCAACAGGGGCAGCTGCCGGCTTCTTCATGGCTTTCAAACTCCCAGAGTCAGCAGGTGCTTTGCTGGCAGGCCTTTTCAAGGCCATAGCAGCTGCCTTTGCAGCTGCCTTTGCAGCTTTTTTGGATCCATGGCCAACACCATGGAATTGGGAATCTCACTTTCGTGTTCTTCCTCGCTAGAAAACAGCCCAAGGCAAAGCTTCCCGGGCCCACCTTCATGGTGGCAGTTGTTTGGGAGCCGTCAGGAAAGAGTCGAACGAGGGCCACGGCGTGCGAACAAGTGTACTGCTTGTAGTTGACATGTGGGGGTGCTGCCGACGCCTGGCTTGCGAGAATTTCTTGGGAGCTGCAAACCTCAATGGGGACTGGCATGTGCTTCCTGAAAATCGCGACGAGAGTTCGAGCATCGGGTTCTAATCCCGCCATGGCGGCAGGGCACTATATACAAACTGCTGAGCCATGCGAGACAAGAAGAGTGATGCTCATGTGTTCCCTTATTTGACTTTGCAATCTAGGGCTTACACCCTTATTTAAAAAGGGTCGAATTTTCAAGGGTCTCTTGGTCCCTCTGGGTACTTTTGTACTTAAAAGTTGCGATTCTCGAGCCCCAGCTGCGAAAGTTCGCGTACTACTTTCGTACTTAAAAATTGCGATTCTCGAGCCCCAGCTGCGGATGTGGACTTCACGTACTACTTTCGTACGAGCCCCAGCTGCGAAAGTGGACTTCGCGTGCTATTTTCATACGCGATTTTCGAGCCCCGGCTGCGAAAGTGGTATCTATCTACCTATCCACTTCTTTATATCTATCTATCTATCTATATCTTTTTTATCTTTCTATCTCTCTTTAACTATCTACTTTCTATCTAGTCTGTCTATCTATCTATCTATTTATTTATCTATTTACCTGTCTATCTATCTACTTTGTATCTACTTTCTATTTAATCTACCTACCTATCTATTTATCTACTTATCTATTTTTCCGTTTACCTATCTATCTATCTATCTATCTATCTATCTACCCCTCTCTCTCTCTCTCTCTTTTTTGATCTATCGAACGATCTATCTGTATATTTATTTACCTATATACTTTTTTATTTGTCTATCTATCTATCCATCCATCTATCTATCCATCTATCTTTCTCTCTCTCTCTCTCTCTCTCTCTCTTTCTAACTATGTACTTTCTTTCTAATCTATTTATTTATCTACTTCTCTATCTATCTATCTCTTTATCTATCTACCTATCTTTCTTTCTATCTCTTTATCTATATATCTCTCTCTCCTTTTATCTATCTATCTTCTCTCTCTCTCCTTTCATTTGTCTGTCTATCTATCTGCTTTCTATCTGCTTTCTATCTACTTTCTATCTATTTTCTATCTACTATTTATTCAATCTGTTTATTCATCTATCTATCTATCTAATCTAATCTATCTATTTATCTATCTCTCTATCTGTACCCAAACTTGCGAAAGTGCTGCGCCTACCACGAAATCTGTATTTGACCTTGCGAAAGTACTGCGCCTGCCACGAAATCTGTACTTGACCTCGCGAAAGTCTTGCGCTTGCCATGAAATCTGTGTTTGAAGTGCTGCGCCTGCCCTGAAATCTGCACCTGACCTTTTGAAAGTGCTGCGCCTGCCACGCAATTCAATCCTTGAGGAAAGTTGACCTTGCGAAAGTGCTGCGCCTGCCACGAAATCTGCGCCCGACCTCACTAAAGTGCTGCGCCTGCCACGTAATTCAATCCTTGCGAGACCTCTGCGTTGCCGTGCCAATGGTGCCGGCGCCGAGCCCGCTCCGAGACTGCTCCGAGACCGCTCCGAGCCCGCTCCGAGCCCGCTCCGACCAGACGCCGCGGACAGGCTAGCTTTCGTGTTTCCGGAGACGCCGATTCACGCACAGGGCCACGCTTTTTGCGACTTTCTCATCTCCGAAAATGCCGATTCACGCACAGGGCCACGCTTTTTGCGACTTTCTCTTCCCCTGCCACACGCGCGCGCGCATTTTTTCTCGTGGACTTATTTCTTCTCTTGTCATTTGGTTTAGAGAGCTGGCTTTCAATTAGTAGCCGTAACACGGAAGTTCCTTGTAAACTTCCTTTGATAATGATTTAATGAATTCAAACATTGCCCTTGACATCCTATTATAAGTGTCTTCAGTTTCTACTGTTGTACTTGCATTGAAGGCATTAGTCAAATTTTGTGTTTTTATCTTGTATGTAGTTATTCTTTTCTTAATCTTGAATTGAAACATCAGCTCCGAAATGATACACGCACTAAATTTCATTTTCGGGTCATATCCCTCCTGCTTTGGTTGATAATACACTTTCGCCAAATCATTACGTGTGTATAGCATCGTGTGTTCGTCCTGTTCGGTGTGTTTTAATATGCCATCCAGCTTTTCAATCATGATGCATTTAATGGGTTCGTCCCTATGGTTTAAATAAAAGTCAGTAGAAGCGTTAACATTGATATCATACTCTTTCTGAACTCCTAAATTTGCCTTTCATTGTTTCAAGTCCTTATTTCATGTATTTTATATGGTCGTTCTTCATCAGTGCGAAGAATGTTTTAATATTGTGGTTTCTTTTTGGTGGGTCAAATGTAAAAATCAAATTACCCACAATGTCGAAAATTCTGGCGGAGATGGCATACTCTTTAAACACCTTGTTCATGTCTTCTATTGAAGCACCATGGTTTTTGAATTCCTCGTCTGTTTTGTCTATGAGTTTAAAAATGCACTCTCTGGTCATCTTCTTCATGTTCTTCTCTTGTCCGTAAAAATCATTCAATGTGTTAATCCAACATTCGTTTTCAACATAATGCTTTACCTTAACGGCTTCCTCAAAAGTGTAATATTCTGGGTCGAGTTCTGTTTCTATAAATCTATGAAAATACCAATATTATTGGTGTTTTTTAAGTTCTTCTTTTTAGGGTCATAATCTTTAATATATCCTTCTACCCTGTCGGCTTCGTAAATAACTACTGCAGCTATATAGTGCTTCTGTGTCTTGTAATGCTCGGCGATGTCGTCATCTTGCGCCAGTGTTTTAATAACCTTCTTAAAAAGGTCTTTGTCGTGCAGTCTAAAAATGCTCTTCTTGACTAACTCCTCTATGCATCTTCCAGTCTTCACTCCCGCATACTTACCGTCGAAACGCATGGGATAATATGTCCTGCCTTCAAGGTCTTTAAATGATGCTTTCACTTTTTGTGCTCCATATCCACTCATAGTATAAAACCGAAATCTGATTGTGTAATCTCTGGGTGTTGTTTTGTGTCCTCTTGTTATGTTCTCCTGCTTGTTCGTTTTCATTCTTTCATTTAGTGGTTCTCTCTCTTCATATGTGTTCATATTCTGGTCGTATTTTTGATTCGCCTTGCTCTTTTCGTCCTCTGAGTTTGCCTTTATGAAATCATTAACTATCTTCTCTGCTGATGTGTATTGTGATATTTTCCTGTCGGTGTATAATCCTATAATGTCTCTAACCTTTGGTTTTTGTTGTGTTGATAAATTCCCCTTGTTCCTTTCGAGTTTGCTTTCTAAAGGGTTAATATTTCTTTTTACAGCTTTTGATGTCACAAGAATACTTATATTATATATTTAATGATGTCAATATTTCTTTAAATGAGTTTTTCCTGAAATGGTATTTAGTGTATCCATAAATATTTTAGTATATATTTGTTTGTATTGTATGTAAAACTTATTTAAACAATTACTGCGTTCATAATATATTAACAGAATGCCAAGATGATCAAAATACCATGATGTTTTTAAGGGCTTGAACCCCGATGACTACACAATGGAAGAGATACAAAAACAAATGGTGATACACAACCGCTTGTATTATCTGAAGAACCTACAAAAAGAAGGATGGATGGAAAGCAAAATTGAACAAAACAAAAAGTCATATCGTCAGAAAGCCATAAAGGAGTATATAGAAAAGCAACATATAGATAAAAAAAAATAAAAGCCCTCAAGAACTACTTGACAAGCTCACAAAATGAAATACTCAAAAATATTATGTTGCTTAATACTATTAATTACACATTGTTTTTTAATAATTCAGTTTCCAAATCTTCTACACGAGTACTAAGTTTTGATAAAGCATCCCAACTAACACAGGCCATTCTGTCATAACACATTGTTAAGTATTCTCCTGAATCATTTACAATATTATATCTAGGATTTGTGTATTGTTGAACATCTTGAGCAATCCATCCTAATTCAGTTTGTCTGGCTTTTTGTTTCTTAACAAATGCTTTAATCTTCATGTTTTTTACAACATTTATAGTGTCATCTTCTACATCTTCTATATTATCTTTCAGTCTCTTATCACTTCTTAAATTGAATCCATTGAATAATGAAAATTGTGTATCATCCAATTGTAACTTTTTAGTGCCACCAATATAACTATCAATGGATGTTGATGCTGGCAGTCTTAATACAGCATCGCTGAGCAATTCCAAAAGTCATATCACCGTCAATAGTCCAGTCGCCTCGCAATTCGCTATTACTTCCACTATTCAAAGTAATTTAATTATCAGCGTATGTTGTAGGTAGTCCGACAACCAAATTAATAGAGTTTGAAGTGTTGCTATTCCTAATTATTAAATCATTTGTGTCGAGGGACATTGTGGCATTACCAACTATTAGTTTTGATGAGTCGCCAAATTGAACATTGCCACTCGGTGAATTTTGTAATAATAAGGTATTTCCTGATACTGACTGAACTTGGTTGTCTTCAACCTTGTTACCAGAAGCCATTGTTAAATCGCCATTTGTATATACATCACCTAAGACATCAACTGGTTTATTGAAAATGGTTTTGGATACAGCACTGTCGCACATAAAATGTTGATTAGAAGAATTACTAACATCACCAACACTACCAGCAACAAAGTTGTTTTGTGCCATATATAAGCCTTCTATAGCATCTGGTGTGTATCTTCTGAAAAGGAACAAAATTAAAATACCCACTTAAGCAAGATGTCGCAAGTTCGTAGGCAATATAATTGCTTAGAAAATAGATAATAGCTTTTGGTCTTAAATTGTCATATTCAAACTGTCCTCTGTCCCATTCGTCATTTACGTAAGTTTCTAATTCTTCATCGGTTGGTATTTTGATTCTATAATTGATAGGGTCATTTAATTTAAGTTCCATTTTGTGTTCGCTTTGTCCATATACTGTTAAGAGTCAGTCAGGTACAATGTCATTAAATGCCGCGTTTAATTCTGGTTGTGTTTTAAATGATAAGTGATTGGCATAATAAATGTCACCGGATACATCAACGGCAGTGCTTCTTAATAAAGCATTGGAACTACTATATAACATAATATAGAAGCTGGTAAAACCCTTTCTCTGTTGTATAAAATGGAGTGCTGAACGAACACTCCGTCACGAACATTTTTGTTCTGGGTGGAATTTCAAGTTTGGTCAAGTTCTATAATGAAATCGCTTGTGGAATTACTTTCTTGCAATCTGTAGGCACTATCAACATAGATTTTTTATATGTTAATCTATCACTCATAAATATAATAGACAATAGAAATTATATATGATAGGAAGACAATTATTATTAGGTGCTATTGAAGGCAGGACGCCTACGCAAATGATGGCAGGTGTAGCAAGCGATAAGGCATATACGGCAGGCAAGGATTCAATAGAAGATGTATTTTTTAGCAATAAAAAGACATTGGAAGACAACATAGGAGGCTTCAACAAACATTTTGATATGCAAATAATGAAACATTCAACACGCTAAGCTGAAGAAATCAATGTTCAAAATAAAAATAAAATTGATGATGTCAAGGGTTTAGACGCAGCGTGTTCAAATGTGAATGGAATAACAAGAATCGGCAACACGTTATATATTGGTGGTACTGGTGCTCAAACGGGGTTACTCACAAAGTCAACGATGTCATTGCAGATTTGTTTTTTTATTCCTACTCATAATGTTTAATTAAGCGAAAGATATAAAGACGCAATGGAAGAATTAAGGAATAATCCGGATGTTAATAGACTGGTCGGTCACAGTTTGGGCAGTTCGGTTGTTCAAGAAATCAACAACAGACACGGAAACAGTTATGCTACTACTGTTTATTCATCACCTTTTGTATCAGGAAGTAATCAACAGAAAGCCCGCGATAGATACGATTCAAGAACAAACATGACCCTATTGCAATATTAGATGATGCCGCGATTACTGCTGATATTGGTTCAGTAAATGTGTTAGAAAACCACGGCTATCAGAAATGAATTGGAAAGGAAACGGGCTCGCAAACATAAATCCTACTACGACAATTTCAAACGGATTCAGCCCGAATGATAATTCGGGTTAAATGCTGCGCGTTTCGACCCTAATACTTCGCCAGAACAATAAAATATCAATAATATTAATAATCATGTTTAGAAATACAGACAAACAGAACAACATTCCATTAGAGAAGAAACTGAAAAATTAACCTACAACATATGATAAACAATATAAAAATTTAGATTATGATACTTTAGAAAGATATAGTTGATACAACAAATAAGTATCTAATAAATCCTATAAAAAATCAATTTCAATTAATTCTACTATAATGCTTCCACATAAGAAAAATATAGAAAATACAGTCTAAGTTTAACATATATAAGTAAAGGATAATATAATTGCAGAAAGTGAACCCACAATGATTAACTCATTAAATTTTGCACTTCCCGAAACAGACAGGTAGCGACAAGTTAACTATGTTCCACCAAACAAATTAGATTTCACATTACAGGCGAAGATAATACATTTTTAGATTTATCAAGTGTTCGTTTATGTGCTAATCTTCAAAACAAGGACCAACACGGGAGTCATTTTTTACGACCGTTAGGTAATTTATCAAGTTTCTTAACTCCCATAGATGCACTGTTGGAGGTCAGCAAGTTCAAGATATTATTGAATACAATAGACATTGTGAATTGTATATCTCCTTCAAAAGTCAAGATGCCCGAGATATGGCCGATTTAGAAGGCGGTGCTAGTCCTCGTTGGGATGATGACTGGCGACATACTTATGCTACTGGATTAGCAGAATTTATTGCGGGATAGTACTTTTGTGCCAACATGGCTTCCCCAAAAAACAGAAACCAAAGAGCACTTGAAACTGCTGGGTTCCATTCGAAGTGCTCTTTGATTTCCTTTTCGGGGATGGCCAAATGTACGAACCTGATTTGATGAACGAGGAACTACTGGAACAGCGCCAGATGCCGTGACGGTCGTTGCAGGAGACCATAACAACTGGGGTGATTTAACTTCAAGATACACACGCCATTCGGTTGCAGGAATTCCTGGTGGCAATACTAGTTATATGAGATTAGGTCATAAACCTTGTTGCGGTTTGTTAGAACGCTTCGTTATGCACCACCTGAATTAGAATTTACAATTGTACCGAATGAACACGCACCAGTAATTACACCCGTTTCTACTCGTGATGCAGCGGGGGATTTAATCAACAACACATATACTGACAAATATGGATATTACTTTACAACCGGCGATACTTCAACAGAGTGGGAATTGAATAACGTAATCGTTCGAGCCGATGTCAAAGCCTTGGACAATACCGTCAACAATAATATAGTAAAGCATTTGTTAGAGGGTCAAAGTTTGAAATTAGTATTTCCTATGTATCACACTATGACTTAATCATTCAACGTGGCAGGAACTGAAATTAGTATGAACATTGTTAAATCTGCTTCTAAATTGAATGGTTGTTTCATTACACTATATCGCCCACCAAGAGCCGGAACTGACCCACAAAATACTAGTTATTACAGACAAGACAACTACATTTACAAGCGATGGAACTATTTTTACAATTCTATGACTAACTCGCGTATCTTTGCTGGTCCAGATGCAGACGGAGGTAATCGCGCAGCATACCAAGGAAAAGGAATCAAAATCCTGAGTTAGATTTGACTTGGCAATTACGAATCAATAATAAGAAATATCCAGAGTTTGAATGTCAAAGCCTCAGTGAGACCGCTTACTACCTCCGAAGAACATTACATTATTTGAGCCCTGACCAAGATGTCTTTACTATTTCCTACAAGCGCTACACAGAAGATAAATTTGTGATAGGCTTATCCTTTGAGAAAATGCCAGATACCAATTTCACAGGTTCTAATACCAAAATGGGTGGGTTATTAGTGTTTAAGTTCAAAGGCACAAATAAGGCTTTCAGAACAGATGAAGATGTGAGAGAAATATTTATACCTATGATTTCGGAGTCTGTTCTGGAATTACGCGAGAGTGGCCCCGTTTTGTATGATTAAAATTAAAGTCTATGACAAATATATAAATGTATCGTCATCACAAGAAGAATGCGAAGAAAACTAAGGGTAATGTATCTTTACAATCCTCACAAATTAAATATAGTCCATTTGACCAACGAGATACAGAATATCTAAAACACCTACACGAACAAATGAAATTAAGAAACTCACAAGAAGCATCACTAGCATCTAGAAAAAAGGTTGAAGAAGGCAATAAGAGAGCAAATCATGTAAATGAGTTGGATAGTATGATGGGCGGATTATACCGTCCTAACTTACCACACACCACCAAAGAACATTTAAATAAATTGTATGAAGACACAAAAGTTAATATTTATATAAAACTTAAAATAATATCAATAATGTAACTATTATTTTAATAACTATGGCAACTACAGCAAGTTTAGAATTAAAAAACCCATATGCAAATTTGGACTCAAGAGACAACCTACTTATGAAGAAATCGCTAACTTAATAGGCGAAAATGGTTTAATAACTGGAAAACTACCCAACAGAGATGCTACATTTTTTTAAGCAAGTCCTCAATGCAGTTTTTGTGATGGAAGCGACCATTTAGAAATATTGAAAGACCAAGAAATGAGAATATTAGACAGGCAGATGAGAGAGGCAATGACGAGACAAGAAGCGCACAGAAACGGACACACATATGCACTTCATAGAAGAAACACAGAACCAGCAACAACAACAGATGATGTCCAACCGACACAAGCAGAGGAACCAACAACAGCACAGGTGCAAACATAATTGCAACAACGAGCGCAACAAACAACACAAAGACAGCAAGAAGCACAAGAACAACATAGAAACTTTATTACACAAGGCGCATCGTCATTATTCAATCGCTTAATGTTACGCAGAACACCTTTAACTGTTACACCAGACAGCCTAGAGTTAATACCAGATGAAGAAATGATGACAGCAAGAGAATCGCAATTAAGTGAAAAGAAAAATTAATTAAATCAAGAATGGATGAACTACACCCAGACATTCAACCGGAGTTTAAACAAGCATTTAAAATATTGCATTCAGTAAGGGACAGACAACCACGTTTTTCCAATAATTTGACTGAAATGAGCAAAGTAGTAAATGGTTCACATATTATTATACAACTAATTAAGGCATCGGAGTTTGAAGAATTTTCACATCTAGCAAGACTTCATAAGAATGCAAAAGGCGATACAAAGAAGCCAATAACAGACCAAATCGCCCAAACGTATGGCGACTTAGTTTATTGCAAATATATCGCCAAACCCCAACAAGTACTAGGAGCAACTACCAAAAATATGGCAAACCCCCAAGTCCAGCAGCAGGAAGCGGTGAAAGTTAATAATAACAATATAAGTATACTTCACGATAACAGTAACTAAAAACGTACTGAAAAGAAAGCAGAAATTCAATGATAAATATGATGACCTAACAAAACCAAACGCACCAAGAACAATACAGCCACCGAAATTGATGAAAAAAGGCACACCGAGAGAATGTATTGACATTGCAACCAACACAGATACAATCGCCACAGAAACCAGAGAGACACAAGAAGAGCCACATAATGATACCAAACAATTAAATTTGACATTTGAAGCGTTTAAGGTAAGGGAAAACCAAGACAATATGTTTAAAATAATGCTTAAAAGCTTTTGGCGCAACACATACAAGAGACATGAGCCAACAAGAACACAGGCAACACAAACCCCGAAAAACCAACGCGACGCAATGGTGTCAGCCTTTACTACAATGCTTGACAACAACAATCCGCCAGAACCACCGCTAAAGAAACCGCCAGATGAGGAGGACAGCGACGAAGGAAGCAAAGAAGTTCAAACTGACAAAAATGATAGAAATAATGCTACATAAAGGAGCTACAGTAGCAGACAGAATAATAAACTTATCGCACAGCGCAATTGCAACATCTATAGATATTGCAGATTTAGTTAATCAGACAACAGCAGGAAATGCACAAGGTAGCAGTAGCAATTCATCAAATGAAGCTATTAGTGTTCATAGTTCTCCACCTATTACTGCTCATAGTTCTTCATCTGAAAGTCCAACAGAAATACCAGCACCAACCGAAGACGAAGAAGAAGAAGAAGAACAACAAAAAGATAACGTTGAAAAGTTAAAACCTAAATAATATTTTATATAATATGTGGTTGTTCAAAAAGAAGTCAAATGACATTGATTATACACCTCTCGATAAATTGAATGAAACTGATGATGAAGATACACGAGAGCGTCTCTTGATTAAAAGTGCAAAAACAATAAATGAAAAGGTAAATACATTGCAAGAAGAAAATCTGATAAGATTTTTTACATTTACAAACTACCAGCGGTCAACCTGTGCTCATATTCATTGTTCTAAATTAATAGTATTAAGAAGTATTAATATCATTAATTGTCAGTAATTTGAAATGCCTGCTCAAATCTGAGATGAAACATTTTGTTAATGTCTTTAGCATTCATATTCAGGTAGAAGAAACTATAAGGTGCGCCATTAACAGCTTGATGATACATATCTAATACTTGCTGTTCATCAACAATGGCGCTATTTTCTTCAATATAACTCATTAGCTCACTGGCATTTTTCAACGTAAAAATATATAATGAACTGGCATTTAAACGGATGATAGGCGCTAAAACATGATATTTTTGTGTTGAACAAATTTCACTTACAGCATCGTGCCTACCTCTTGTAAAAAGCCCGTGTAATAATTTTCTATATCTAAGAAATTCAGGGTCATCGGCGTGGTTGTCTATCACGATTAATACTGAATTCAGTTTCTTCATCTGTCTTTCAATTACATGTTCTAAATCACTTGGATTATGATTATCAAATTTAATTTTGTTTTTTATCATCATCCACGTGCAATTCATCCCTGATAAATTTTAACTTCTGTAAATGTAGGGTCGTTATGGACGCTTGTGGAAAATATAAATATTCTTGCAAATGAACTTCTATAAACATTAAAAATAAGATTCTGGACTAAAACTGTTTTGCCTCCCGTCGAACTCGCAACTATAATACGTCTAAATGGTAATTTTGGCACGTGCTCATATTTAGACTTGTTGAACTCATATTCAGTTATGTTTATTGGTTTTATTATTGGAACATCGGTCATAGTTGATATTAAAGTTATTTGGAAAATTATATTTAAACATTAACTTGTAATTAATATTAAATGGAACACTTTCTGTTATGAGTGTTGGTGAACAACAGAATGGAACAGGCTTTCCATTGCTTCAATCAAGAAGCACTGAAGCTAATTAGTTTGTGTCTTGCTTGCGTGTGCAAAGATTAATTTATAACATTTATCTTGTGATTTTATATGAAAAGGAGTTATTCAGAGTGTATTAATACAATAGATGAAGTAGAGAATATAGAACAGGTAATAATAACTGACAATAAGATTAAGAAATGCTGTTATTATGCATTAGAATTAGTTAATCTAGGAATACAATATATCAAAGTAAAAATGTAAATATGAATCTAAATGTGAAAAAAAGAAAAAGAGTAAAGGCAAAGAAAGACCAATGCCAGATATTGAAGCACGGAAAGAAACAGCAGAAAGTGTTTAATGACTGGGTGAAAGTAAGGCTATAAAATATGATAAATGTAATCACGCAATGAACTTTAAAAATGAATTGACGGTAGGTAAGAAAGGCGGAGTGAAGGTTAGTTGTATTCCTTTTTTGTTTTCTTATCAAAGCTCAGATAAAGATTAAAATATTAAGAAAAACAGGTGGCGATATGGTTGTTGAAACTAATGAACATTTGATTAATGTTAGTTTTAACAGGGACAAAAGTTAGTATTTAAAGAGTAGTTTTAAACATAATTGAACTTAAAAAAATAGTTAAATGAATAATTATCTGAATAAATATACAGTAATGTCTGAAAATGAGAATTATACTGTTAATGGCTTAATGAAGAAGATAACATGACTTTTTAAATTGATGAAAAAATTAAACCAGTTGAACGCGAACAACAAAGCACTGAAGAGAAGGAGAAGATAGAAAATAATTGAAAATATTTGAAAAGAAAGGAATTGGCAGACCTACTGGCAGTTATGAAACAAAACAAAAGAAGTATTGTGATATGTTAAACAGTGAAAAAATCAAGACCCCAAAGCAACAAACATTAGACTACTATAAAATTTCGAAAAATGATGATGGAGTATATGTATTATTTCAATAGTTAATATCTAAGCAATTCTAAGAATATGAATTTATTAGAATTTTTTAGCGGAACTGGTAGTGTGGGAAATATCGCAAGGAAATTTGGTTTTAATGTGATATCATTAGACTTGAAAAATGCTGATATCAACACTGATATTTTGGAGTGGGATTACAAACAGTTTGACAGAAACCACTTTGATTGTATTTGGAGTAGTCCTCCATGCACCGAATACAGCAAAGCAAAAACAACAGGAATTAGACAAATACATTATGCGCATAGTATTGTCTTAAAAACCTATTGAAATCGTTAAATACTTCAATGTAATTTTTTTGTAATCGAAAATCCTGAAACTGGATTATGAAAAAATCAGGAGTTTATGGATGAGTTTGACTTGAAAGATGTTGATTACTGCAAGTATGGATTTAACTATAGAAAGAAGACTAGGCTATGGAATAACATTACAACTTGGAAACCTAGAGATTTATGTAAAAAGGATCGGGCAACATCAGGAATAACAAACATATTGAAACTGCGCAGAGACTGCTAAATGGAAACAAGGAAAAATGGGGTGACAATTATGTAAAACATAAGCAGGAAGATGTATATAAACTACCTAGTGATTTAATACTGGAAATTTGATGAGTTTGACGGATTAAGGTTTTTGAGTTTGGGGTTTGGACTCAAACTGGAAATTCCTAGGTTCATCAACCGACAATACAGTAAAACATAGGAAATCTAAATATTGAAAATGATAGATTTTAAGGGGATAATCCATAGTTTATCAAATTTAGAAAACACCAATATTCATATAGATATATCAGGAAACTCTCGCCAATCGCCAAACAGGGCAACAAAAATTGCGAGAGTTTCCCCTATATATATATTACTATAAAAATTAAACCAACCCAGCCGCCAACCCAGCCCCAGACCATACCTAGAAGTTGTCAGTCTCGAGGCGCAGAAGACCACGTGAATACCTGCGCAGGAAAAACAAACACATAAAAGGCAAGGGGAGGGGAGGGAGGGGAGGGGAAAAGGGACCCCAAAAGCCACACCCGTAGAACCCAGCCCAAAACCCACACCCAAGCCATCCGCCCTGCCCCTTGGTCAATTTTTCATCTCAAGAAAGCTTCACAGGGTATGTAATGCATCCCGCACGGCTCAAAGCGGGGAAGCATATTCTGCAAACCCAATGGAGACAGTGAAGGAAGGTGGCTTTTACCTTTCGGGAAGGTGGCTTTTACCTGTCGGGAAGGTGGGATTTACTGCTGGAGATTGGCAATGTCAGGAGGCACTCTTTGCCTTTCACATGACTATGCACTTTGGGGTTCTGAAGCCTCAGCATCTGTGCTCATCACAGACTGCATGCCCTTTCATAAATGTCAGCACCTCCCGCACATCAGCAAGAAACTTCTCATTCGAGTAGCACAACCCACATGGCTTGAAAACGGAGTAGTGTTTTGCATATTCAGCCACCAGCATCTCAAGCATTTCAACCTTTTGGTTCTGCAAATTCGGAATCCCATCAGAGGTGACCGCGATGTCGTCCAAGATGAGGTCTGCCACCAGGCAGATTTTCTGCTCTGTGTTGGCCGATGCGCCCTTGCCTTCGAAGACCTGAAGGATGGTGTTCAACTTGCTCTCATCATCCATCTTGCTTTTCAAGGAAGCAATCCTGTCCCGGATAGGCTTCAAGAAGGCTTGGACGGGCTCTGGCACAGATGCTGATGCGTCCATTCGCTGTTCCACCTTCTTCTCAATCACCGCCTTGGAACGCTTGATGAGTTCCTTCAAAGCCGTGTCAGCCTTGAGGTGTGTCTTGTGAGTAGCCCTGATTCCACCACCCTTGGGAGAACCATGTTGATGTCAATCTCTTTGTCGCCCCATGCGAACTGATGCGCAACTGTCTCCTCATCAATGACAACCGCGCCACGAACCCTCAACTTGAAGTCCGCCTCCTTGATGCGGTGCTCTGGGTCTGCATCCTTGAAGGAAGCAATCCTCGCCACCATCAAGGATTTCAACTCACCGAAGCTGATGAAGGCGTCCTCAAGAAACAAGGAAAACAGCTTCTTCTCACCCTCCTGCTCAGAGACACTCACCCTCAGAATGTTTGGGCGCGATGTCTGATTGATGAACTCCGTCTGAAGCTCATTGCCTTGGAAGGGTCTTCCAAATAGCCTTCAGGGAAAACAAAGAAGTCATCATCTCCCGTGTCTGGCTCAGACATGGGCGAGATGTCATCGCTATCTGCGTCTTCCTCTGCACCGCGGGCACGCCCACTCAAATCATCCTGATGAAAACGAGCAACTGCATCAACAATCTCATTCCACTCCTCAATGACGATTGCAATCAGCCTGTCCTTTGGTATAGGTCATGTCTGCCCTGTGTCGGTAGCCCACATTTGTGAGACCCACAAGCTCACTCTTCTGAAGCTGCTTGAGGGTGGCTTGAGATGCGGAAATTGCTTCGGGTCCATCCACTGCTCAATGGGTGTGTGCTTCAAGTGAATGATGTCGCCACTCCTGACAAAGTGCTGGCGAACCACACCATCCCTGACAAGGAAGAAAATCCGCGACGTCACTGCTTCACCACCACAGAGAGACAATGCGTTGGATGCTGACTTGAATGTCGAAAAGTGCTTCGGATATCCACCTTCACAAGCCTTCAATGCTTTTGCACGCTCTCACTGCTCTCAGCATCCGGGCAGGCGCACTTATCAAGGATGATGTGGAAGTCCCCGAAGCCGGAACGGTGCGACGGTTGCCCCAGAAACGCCAGAAAGCCCTAAACTCCACAAGGAGCACCACGCCTAAAACATATATGATGAAGCTGATGAAACGAAGGAGGGGAGTGATGTTGTTGCTGTTCTATTTTTTGTCTTAAAATGGACACATCGTTTTTAGACAGTTCGATTTTTTGATGACAAATATTTTTTATATTGTGCATTTTTTGAAATGGATGAGGCGAGGAGATTGAGGAAATGACATTTTGGAGGGTAGTTGGTGAAATTAATGAGGCGAGGAGGAAGGAGGAAGGATGGCCAAAAAAATGAATAATGATGAGAAAAAACGGATGAGATGGACAGAAAGGAATTTGGAAAAATGATGAAAACGAATATGGGTAGAAGATGGAAGATGACAAAAGTTGTAGGGTGGGGGGGGGTATGGGTGAAAGCAATTATTTGCTAGGCGTGGCCCTCGACTACTATTTGGGGGTTTAGTTTGGTTTGTAAAATAGGGGCACGTTGGGTGGGTGTAACGGTAAGTTTGGTGCAAATGCGGGTGCAATTTGGTGGCACATTCGGGCGCATCTGGGGGTAAGTTTGTGGTACATTCCACTTCGTCGTGAATTGAGGGTAATTGTGGTGGTAGATTTTGATTCGTGCAAGTTTGGTGCGGTTGCAAAATTTAAGATATGGTGTACGTTTGTGTGGTAAGTTTGGTCGGCAAGGTTCAACATCCTTCAAAGAGATATTATAACCAGCAAGGATACAGAGAGATATATTTATATTTGTACTGTGTATGTGTGAGTCTCGGAGCAACAGCTTACGCAAGTTCTTAGATGATCGCCAGGAGCTGCTTGGCCACGTGGAAGGCGCAGACAACGCAGCGCAGCAACACGCCTGCAAACTTGCGATGCGTGACTCAGACTCAACTAGCAGTTGTTCGGCAAAGTGCTACCACGGTCTCAAAGGATGTAGGATGTTGAGCTCGCGTTAGCCCACGGCCGCACTCCGAGGCCCGTGGCAGAAAAAACACAATGGCGTCATAATTCACACAAAGCCCTGTTTCTGTGAAGACATTGGTTGCACATTTCGCTTGCGGCCGCGTCTTGCGAGGTGAAGAGCCGGAGACGGTGGAGATCGAGGATACCGAGATCCCGAAACTGGGAAGCAAGGGCGGGGAGCTGCTTCGTCAGGCTCGCGCCGATTGAAGTTGTGGCTCGCCGCGGTTTGTGTGCTTTGGCGAGCCAGGTGCATGGCAGTCAGTGTTGCTGTGCCAATGTTGCCCTTAAGCCGTCGCACTGTGTTGGAATGCAGCAGGGGGCGCGATTGAGAGTTGAGTGTTGCGTTTGCCTTCAAGTGTGCAGCCACGGTCAAGTTTGACCCTTGCAGGTCTTTGAATTGGAAGGACCGCCGGAGTCAAATTGGTGCAGAAGGTGCCAACGTGTGATGACCAGCGAGTGAAGTGGACGGGTTGATCCGTCCCTCATGTTGTTTGCGCAGTTCGTGGAGCCGCTTGGGTGTGTGTCTTGCGCGTGTGCTTGCTCTTGCTCGTAGGAACTAGCAGACTTTAATTCTCAACAGACAGTTTTTGCTGGGAAGCCCTCGAAACAATTCCTCTTCTTGAGCTTGTCTTCGAGGATGCAAGCAGGGCTACAGACCAGCGAACGATGACCCAGTGCTGGCGAGCGCAGCTTTGAAGCACGGCAGGGCAAGGATGCCTTGCTAGTTTCTGCCAACACGGGTCACCGCAGGGCGCCGGACCAAACGACGTTCGCTCTTGGACGTGGGTTGGGAGTTGCGCAAAGCCTACGCAAGTAGGAGTAAATCGTGGCTTCAGTGGGATCGCAGGGAAGCCTGCAAATGTGGAAGCAGGGCTGGTGCGCAGCCAGCTGGTGTCTTCAAAAGCAGCGCGAGTTGTTGCGGGCTAACCCTGCGAAGTCAGAGCGCTCACCCGAAACAGCGCGAGCGGCCCAGCCTTCCAACCAAACCTGCGCCGAACATGCTACGATCCTGCTCCGAGAAGGTGTCGCCGAGGCGGTTTGGGGACTTGTTGAAGAGCTGCATGTACGCGTGAAGCCGCGCTGTTGGCCCGCTCCTTCTCCTAAGCTCGCGCTGTTCTTCAACTCACAGCGTATATTTGTGCGACTGGCAGCGATTTTTTTTTACTAAAAGGCAGTACGACTCAAGCAGTTGCAGCGCCACTGAAGTTCCTTCTACGCTTTGGGCAATGCAACCAGAACTCGTGGAGCCCTCACATGGCGCACCCTTTCCTTCAAGGGCCCTAAATGCTACACGCAAGTTCTGCGCCGAAGCCTTGCCTCTTTCGCGCCAAGGCGCAGGTGCACTCCGAGCTGCCATCGTATGTGGGCCAAGCTGGGTCTGCCGTGGGCACGGCGCGGCTGCTGGACGTGCCTAAGACAAAACCAGTTAACCAACACAACCGCTCTTGATAGAACCAAGTTTGAATGCTAATTGGTTAGCAGAAAGTTCTCAGCTTGTTCAGCAGCGAGCTTTTAGCTTCGCCAGATGTCGTGGCACCGTGGTTCGCTAACGCAAGTGGCCCAACGCTGAGGACTTGTTCAGACGGGCGCATACCACGGGCTTGTGGAGCACCGACCCTTGCCCGTCCTCGCTGCCCAGCGTGCCGCGACTGTTGCAGAGGAGCGCCCGCGCGTTGCCGAAAGTTCTTTGAAAGGTGCCTCGCAGTTCCAAGGAGG
>CAUJNA010003322.1:618028-655528 GCA_963377175.1 Effrenium voratum
GGGGGGTTATCCTCTATCCTCTCTTAGGTGTCCGACACGCCAAGCAATGTCGGCGTTTCCGACACAACAAATTCGGTGTCGATGTTCCGCGAGTGTCATCAATGTCCATGTCACAACGTGGAAATGGCGCATGCAGCAACGCCAGCTTTCTTTGCGCACCACCCCAAGTCCCCCAAGTTAGACATCATTGATCAAAGTTTGTCAAAGCAACGTGGTAACGCCAACGCGATCGAATTAGTGTCAGCTCGGCTGACTGGCGAGCTGG
Organism: Effrenium voratum; assembly: GCA_963377175.1. Lineage (NCBI taxonomy): Eukaryota > Dinophyceae > Suessiales > Symbiodiniaceae > Effrenium > Effrenium voratum. Next base: position 618,294 of record CAUJNA010003322.1, read on the forward strand.
TGCGCGTGTCATGATGTTCTCTCGAGGGCAATGAGTTGGCAATGAGGCGCGAAACGCAACCCCGAGTAAACTACAATGACTATAGAACACGAAAGAAAGAAGCGCTCCTTGCTCCCAGCAACCCTTGAATTGCGGAGCCGCTCAGCCATCTTCTGGGGAATGTCCCCCAGCCTGTCATCGCAAGTGACAAGTGACATATCAACCAATCATGCTACGGAGGAAACTCAACGCCCACTCTTCACAAAGATCGCACTTGCCTGGCGTATAGCAAGAAAAAACACTCAATTAGTTGACTTTGTTGGTTCAAGCGGTGGCGCCAAATTTGACACATGACCAGCTCAAGGCGCGCGCATCTCACGCAGGACACAAACCACGACACGGCAAGACCAAACAGGAGATTCCAGGCCCCTGGTCAACCGGCGTGCTTGGATCGGTGTGTTCCTCCTCTGCCTGGCGTGGCTAATGACTGGAGAAAGACAGGAATGTTTGCTTTGCAGGCCAGTCACAAAGTCATGAAGTGCATCAGCAGGCTTTCATAAGTGCGCGCAAATGTTCAGAAAGTCTCGGCGAGCGATGACGCACCTCCTTGGCGCTTTCTGCGCCGCGCATCGCCTTACACGAGGACAATCGCCCATCAGCGAAGAGACCGCCTTTAATGGGAATGAACTGCATTCTGCGTGACCATGCCACGTCTCGTGCAATGTGTCCGTGATGCACGATGGTCCTGCTCTTGAGTGTTTTTCGGGTTGTCCGCCAAAGCACAGCGGCTTTGGCGCCTGCCACCACGCAGTCCTCATCGCTCGCGTAGGCCAACGCTGGCAGCGGTAAGCCGTCTTCAGGGCCCCAAATCGAATCTGGTGTTGGTCTGAAGTATTGCTAGGCACAAACGATCAACAAGTTACAACTAGAAACAAAAAGCAAGCAAGTCTGCAAAATGCAGCAGTGCTTCAAAGCGGAGCTCCCCTCCATCCGGGCAGTCTGGGGGCTTCGCAGAACTTCTCGTCCAGGAAGCGCCTCTGTCAGAACATGGCCAGCGCCAACACCCGATGCGTCGCAAGCTGCGCCTCAGAATCAGAGGCCCGCGCGCAATTTCGATGGGAGGCAGTGCCAATGAGAAGTCTTGAATCCGCCAGGATCAAGTCTCAGGGCTGTTCGAGTGTCAGGCGACAACCCGGCTGCTGAAGCCAGGAACACATTGCGTGTCTTGCTGAGCGATCTCTAATGAATGCAGCATGAGCAGCCACGCGCCGAGCCGAACAAGCGCCACAAGCTCTCGGACACCAAGGTGTTCTCTGCTTGCGACGAGGCAGTGGAAAGGTTCTGGGCTTTCACGCCGATGCTTTTCCTGCTGCGCAGCCAACTGGACTCAAAACCCAGATGGTGTGAGGCCAGGCAAGGGTTTGTTTCGACTTGTTGACTTGTCTGATTTTATCAGCTTCACCTTTATCTTGCTTGTGACATTTGCCTTGCGACTTGGACCAGAGTTGCCTGAGGAAGGGCCGACGCGCTCATCAGTTGGCCCCTGTAGCGCCGCAAAAATAGCAGGTTGCTCGCGGCCCGGAGCGATTCCTGAGAAAAGGGCAGTGCTACCATCAACACCCCGCGCAAATCTCAGAGAGCAAACACGCAGCGTTCCATGAACTTCAACATAGCCGAGTTGCCTTGTACTATGTGCAACTGATCCAAAACATCTCCGATGATGTTGTCCCATTTCTGCTTCTGGCCATGCACAGACATTGCCTGTCCAACCAAAAGTTGCATTGGAATGTGGGTCTGGAGAGGCTTCTGGCGCAAGTGCTTGGGGAGCTGGGCCCTGTGACGTGCTGAGCTCGCTAGGCCCACTAAAGGCCCACCTAACCTCTTGCCAACCTGCAGCAGAACAGGCGAGGACTTCCCGCTGCCAAATTCAAAGTTGTGGCTTTCAAAAAGCTGGAGGGCAGGAAATCTTCGTAGGCAAGCAGCGCAGGGTCATCATCATGTTCGGCTTCGCTGGCCTGCTTGATCAGACACCAGCTTAGTACTTTGCTCTCGCAAACAATAGTCCTGAAGTCAGCAGAGAATTGTACCCCTGCTGCGGCGAGGAGTCTATGCTCAAACAGCAGAAGCGGGAGCCGGTGACAGTCGACTGAACATTTGCTGCTCCCTGCAACATCAAGCCGTAGGCGTCCCAGAGGCCGATGGCACGCAGCAGCGTGCTCTTGTAGTGGGCGCCAACGTGGATGCCCGGCAGCGCAGGTCAACACATCTTCCAGCTTCTCATTGTTTTTGACCTGGGCAAGGGCTTGAGGACTGGCCAAAATAGGATAAATGCGAAACTGAAATTGCAAAGCCTATGAGAAGGCGCCAGCAGAGAGGCGGCCAAACTCTAACTCAGTCTCCCGCAAGCTGGCTGAGCAAAAGAGATTCCAGCACCGATGCAAGCAAAGCAGGCACACTCTCCAGGCACACTCCTCCGGGCACTTCCCCCCGGGCAAAGCAGGCGCACTCTCCAGGCACACTTCTCCGGGCACACCCCCCCCGGCACCCAGAGCAACTCCCCCGGGCAGAGCAGGCACTCTCCAGGCACACTCCCCCGGCCGGATAAGTAACCCCGCCAAACTGCGGCTTGACTTTCTCAAGCGTTTGCTGCCTCTGGCCAATTGTAACGCACTTGGCCTGATTCAACCGCATGTTGACTTCTTCATGTGTGGGCTACGAGGGCCGGGGCGCAAAAGACAACTGGCAAAAGCCCACTTGGGTACATCGAACCCCTCATTGATTGAAGCCCTACAGCTACGAATTCACATCCTGAGCCGAACCCCCTAGTCCGTCACAAGCTTAAGGCTTCACCCCTGCTCAGAAACACAATGTCTGAGGAGGCGCCGGCGCCAGCTTAAGGACATATCTAGTCAATACAAAAATCTGCCAGGCAAGCAAAGCGAAACGCCTATGCGCTTTGGGCAGGATTGAATGTGTGGCGCAAAGAAACCCGAGCTCCGCCACAACTCTCGAGCTTCCCCTATGTGCCTGCCAAAACATGTCATACCATGTCATCAAACAGGGGTTGGAACAAATGTTGGTCTTTTGCGGGGGCGCAGGCGGAGCCCGTCAAACATATTTGTTTTTGTTGCCCTTTCAGCCGTTTCATGGTGTGGTTGGCTGGAAATCGAGTAAGGCAAGTTGCTGAGGGCCAAGACCCCCAGTCACCAGTCCCAAGTCAGCAGAGCTGACCAACACGGACCAGCAACTCACAGCACGTCACCCCCACACAATAGGCAAACTCTGACACGCGCACGCGTCGCACAAGCGACGTGCTCAGTCTCCCCAAGATGTCTTGCAGCAATCGCCTTTGCCACAGTCAAATCATCTCATCAACATCTTGGCCCCGCCCTGCTCGCGCTCTGCAGCGGGGAGCCGCAGCGGACATGGCCCATTGAGCAACCGCCGGGCCCTCTCAACCCCTGAGCTACAATGCGCAGCGCGTACGGGCTGCTCACCTCACAGTCTCTTTGTGTAAGCGTCGGCCGCAACAGCCAACAAAAAAGTTTGCCCGAGAAAATGAACACGCGCTTTGGACATGACCAAATACAACGACAACGAAAACCCTAGTAGCAACAGCAACAGCAACAGCACCAACAACGCGTGCAAATAGTAGCAGCAGTAACAGCAACAACAACCACCTTGCCAGCAGGAGCAACTACAACACACAGCAGCAGCAACAACAACAGTAACAGCGACATTGACAGCGGCAGAAATACCAACAGCTTTTTTTGAGCTCATCAACAGCAACAACAACAACAACAACGGCAATGGCCCCCGCAGCAACAACAGCAACACCAACAACATGGATCCAGGCAGGGCGCCCCCGTCACGTCCCTGCGCAAGTGTTGCTTTTTGAGGAACCGCTTGCTTCCGGACGTCAACGTTGCCAAAAAAACTTCAAACACGTTTTTGCTGGGCAATTTTCATCCAACCATTGACTTACATTGTCCCACAATGCAGTGACAGCCCCCCAGCGCGCAGCCCGAAAGCGTTTACTGGTTCACCACAAGGGTCCCATGGCACCCCGTCTAGTCTAGCGCCTCTGTACAAACAGCATGGCCCCAAACCAGTGAGCAGAAACGTTGGCCCGCTAACTACCTGCAGATCTCATTGCGTGCGTTAGACGCATCAGAAATTCTACACGCCGCGCAGCTGAGAAATCTTAATTACGAGGCCCCTGAGCCTGTGTGTTGGGATGTTTGTGGTTGATGCTTCGTTCAAGCTACGGCCCGGGGATGTGCTTGGACGGGGGTGTCTAACATGTGCGGGCGCGGGCGTAGTGTGGGACGGACTCACTTGGGCGGGGACGACCAACATCTGCGCGCACGGACGCAGCGTGGAGCGGGCGCACTTGGACGGGGATGCTTCGGATGAACGCCGCGGGCATGGACGCAGCGCGGGGCGGGCGCGCGCGGGGATGCTTAACGTCTGCGAGCGTGGGCGCAGAGTGGGGCGGGTGCGCTTGGACAGGGGTGCTCAACATCTGCGGGCATGGACGCAGCAAACGCGCTTGGGCGGCGATGCTTATGGAAACGGCGCCTGTGGGCGGCGGCTGCGCGGTTGGGCAAAATGAGCGGGAAGGTCGGCAAGGCGAAACAGCAACGTGAAGGAGAACACGCGAAGGCGAGGGCAAAAGACAGGTGAAAGCAACTCCTACGTGGCACGCGTGCGCAAAAATAGTAGCACGAGCTTGCGCAAAACACAGTGGCGCGCAGAGCGTGTTTTCCGGTATTGCCGAAGGTGATCGCGTAATTTCAGCGGTGCGAACACGGCTGCGAAGGGGGCACCCCAGCATGGCCGCGAAGGGGGCGCCCCAGCAATCACCAACATCAGCAACAACAATGACAGGGACAAGGACGCAACAACAGCAACATCAAATGTAGGGCGACTACGACGCTGCGGCAGCAGCAGCAGCAGCTCCGCCACGCCTGTCGCCAGCAGCGGCGGCCGCAGCAGCAGCAGCAGCAGCAGCAACAGCAATGAACAACCAACAACTCCCAGCAACCAGCTAGTTCGACAGCAGGAACAACGTCTCAAGGTCTTGTTCGACATTTGCGGGCGCTTGCCCTGCTTAGCTCTTGCGCGCGTAACAAATAGGCGCGTCAGGCCGCAAGAAGACCGCGCGCAGTCGCGTGTGTAGGCTGTCCTGTCAGCTCGTAGCTGCCAGGCTTCACGCCCTTGTTCTCCTCTGGCGCGGCACGTGAAATAGCGCGGCGCGCTTGTCATTTGGCAGGCTTGCGACAATCTTGCACAGGAGACCGTGCTTAGCAGAAGTTCGCATGAACCAGCGGGCGCAGACAGTTAGGCGCGCTTATCATTTGGCAGGCTTGGGGCCACGGATGTGGACAGGACGCCGAAAGTACTGCGCGCTCTGCTTTGAACGGCAAACCCCACTGTTGTTCCGCAAGAACAAGAGCCCGCGTCAGCCAGTAGCAGCAACAACCAGCAAAACTGATCACGACACTGCCAACAGCAAGGTCAACAACAAGGGCAGGGGCGACGACAACAACAACAACAACCGCAACAACAACAACCACAACAGCAACAGCAACAACAACAACCGCACCAGCAAAAGCAACTGCAACGGCAACAGCAACAACACCAACAACAACAGGCGCCAGAACAGCAACCGCTGCTGCAAGAACAACAGCCTCACCAATATCATCATTGTTGTCACCAGAGTCGTCACCGGCAACAACACGAACAAGAAGAGCAACAACAAGAGCAACAACAAGCCAACGACAGCATGGCAATAGAACGGCAAGGACACCGGCGCCGGGGACAGTCCTCAGCAGAAACAAGAACAAAGGCGAAGCAACAAGACCGGCGCCAACAAGCGCAACAACACCGACGGCAGCCACAGCAAACAACAAACAACAGGCGACCGCCGGCAAACTACAAGCAGCGCGTAGCACAAGACACAAAACAAAAATAAACCGCCGCCGCCACTACTGCCGACTTGCCTCCGCTTCCACCACCAACGACAACACTAGCGCCAACAACAACAAACCACAACCGCAATAAGGACGACGACAACAACACAGACAGCAACAGCAACATTGACAGCAACAACAGCAGCAGCAGCAAACAACAGGAACAGCAACAAAAAACGACAGGCGCAACGACGACAACGGCGACAGCGACCGACAATAGCAACAGCAGCAGAGGCAACAACAGCAACAACCGCAGCAGCAGGAACAGCCACAGCAAGAACAAGAGCAAGAACACAACAGCAACAGGAAAGGGCGGAGCAGCAGCAACAGACGCAGCGACGGCAACAGCCGCAGCCACAGCCCCAGCGACAACGACAACGACAACGCCGAAAGCAGCAGCAACAGCAATAACAACGTTAACAGACACCGACAAGCGACAAGCGACAAGTAGCAGCAACAGCAACAACACAAGCAACAGCAGGAGCGACCGCAACAACTGCAACACCCACAGCCGCAACCGCCGCAACGTGGACAACGACAATGGCAACAACAACGACAACGACAACGGCAACAACAACAACAACAACAACAGCAGCAGCAGCAGCAGCAACAACAACAACAACAACAGCAACAACAACAACAACAACAACAACAACAACAACAGCAACAACAACAACAACAACAACAACAACAACAACAACAACAACAACAACAACAACAACAACAACAACAACAACAACAACAACAACAACAACAACAACAACAACAACAACAACAACAACAACAACAACAACAACAACAACAACAACAACAACAACAACAACAACAACAACAACAACAACAACAACAACAACAACAACAACAACAACAACAACAACAACAACAACAACAACAACAACAACAACAACAACCGCAACCGCAACCGCAACCGCAACCGCAACAGCAACAGCAACAGCAACAGCAACAGCAACAGCAACAGCAACAGCAACAGCAACAGCAACAGCAACAGCAACAGCAACAGCAACAACAACAACAACAACACAGAAACACGACAGCAACCGCAAGGGCGAACGAACGCGGAGAGCACCCTACGCCAGCAGAAGCAAGTCAATGATGAGCGTAGCTGGGAAGCTTTAAAACGCATTCTTGCAAGTCAGAAAGCGCTGCGTCGCAAGGAAAGGTTCGGCTGCGCGCTGAAGGAAGCAGCCGCGTTTCAACTTGATGGGCTCTGTGCTGGTTGATGTTGCAAAGAACACGTGACAGTTGCTGGGCTCCCCTGTTCCCGCAATGTCTCCACGAACGGAATGGCCCCTGAAGGAGAACGATTGCCAACACTGCATTGGCCTGGTTATTGCGGCAGGTCTGGCAGGACGCGCGTCTTGCTCGAAGCCTGCTTTTTTTGCTAGTTGGGGCAAGCTAGCTTCGTGGAGAAGGTTGAACTCCATTTTCTGACGCTTTGAGGAAACCAAGGATGCAGAGAGCTAAAGGCAGACGAGCGACAAAGAGTCTAGGAGTTGACAGAAGAAGTAGATTGTTGCGGCAGCGGGCTTTGTTGGGGTTGGGCGCGGTGGCTTTTTTTGGGGTTGGGCCCCGCCACATCCATAGCTACACGGCAAGTGTCGATCAACCAGCCTCCTGTCCAATGGGGCGTGGAGCGCATTTCAACAACTTTGCTTTGCGGCACGCTTTCAACGTGGCCTGGTGTCGCAGTGTCTTTCCTGGGGATAGATCCGTCTGCGGGGGTTTGCGTGAGCTTCGCAACCAGACGGGTTCGACTTTATTGCAAGACGCTTCGCGCCGGTACTCGCAACGAGGCGCTGGAGCTTCTATCTCCGCTCATGAAGCATCTTGGGACAGGCTGCGCGGCTGCAATTGCAACGCGGGTCAGGGGTCGCGTTACTTATCGACACGGAGCAGAACATTGAGCGTTCCAACCAACAGCGGTTGAGCAGACGCGCGGGTGAAGCGACAGAAAGACCGTAGATGGGGGCGCGAAGCTATTGGATTTGGTTGCGCCGGGCAAAGTCAGGTTTTGGGGCGTAGACGGCTAACCAGGCGCGGGTCTATTGGTCAACGCAAGGAAACAAGTAGGCGTTGAACTTGAGGTTGCCGCGACGTGGTGTTTCTCATTCACGTACTTCCTGGACAGTCACGCGCCCGATTTTCGACTGGGAGCCGCCCTGAAGCAGAGAAAGCAAAACGAGATCGAAGCCAGGTAGACTGCTGCCAAAGGGTGGCCCGCCAAAGTTTGAAGCTGCCACAGTTTACAACACGTGCGAACGATTACGATTTGCGAGGTGGAGCTGTCAAAGCACACTTTTCTCGCGTAGCGTAACTTGCCGCAACTTGCACTGGGGCCAACGTGTGCTTTGCGTACTGCGTTTCCCAGAGCTGAAGTTTGCACTTGCGCCCGAACGACTTGCGAGCCAGCCGCCAAAACAAATCCCTTCAAGGCTGGCAGAAGAAGTCGCGCCCACGCTCAATACAGAATCTGGTACTAAACAAAGATGGGCAGGACAAGGACCCCAGCTTCTCCATGAGGACAGCAAGAACAAACCGGGAAACAAGGGATAGTAAAAGCCGCCGGGCTGGGATGTTCCCAAGAGGCCCATATGCTTCTGTAGGAGCAACGGTTTTTAACACACCAACTATCCAATGTCCCACGCAACGTGGCAGAACACCTTTGCTTAGGGCCTTCATGCTTTTGCGCCCTTCCCCGTCTGGCAGGGAGATGCATGTCACAGCACGCTGCAGGCTTTGAGTTGGAGCCTGCCAATCTGGTTTTGGCTCGCGAAGCAGCCGCTCGGCCAATTGCCGTGAGACGCCTGCCTGTGTCCATGTTTGTGCGCCGAACCACCCTTGGTCATGTGTTTGTGTTTGAGAGCGAAGACGCAGCCGTTGTTCTTTGCCTGGTTTCAGAGGCGTGACCTATTGTTGGTTGGGTCTGTGCAAAGCTTTCTTGTGAAGATTGTGCATTCTGGGAAAAGCAAGCGACAGAGCTGGTCAAGTGGCGACTTATGGGTGTGAGGCAGGGAGGCAGCGGCGCTGCGTCTAGGCAATGGACTGGTTCTGCCCAGTGTTGGACCAGCGCACGTGCGAATTGCATAGGTGTGCCAAGTGACGCGGCGTTGCCTGGACAGGGCCGTTGCTGGGCGAACACAGCCAAAGTTGCGCAGAGGCAGCCGCTCTACAAGCTTGCAGCGCGCAAGCTCTGGCCGTGTTACGGACCGGCGCTGCGGAGCGAGCAGGGCGCGAGCTCTCGCTTGCGCCAGGGCTGCGTTGTTGAAAAGCTAGATGCGATGGCCCAGCGCAAGCTTCACCCCGCCTCACTAGTTCACAGCCGGGCCTCAAGATTTTTTGCTGGTTGATCTGGCAAAAGGTCTCCTGCCATTCCTGTGAAAGATCTCTCGCAGGGCATGTCTACAGGATCTCTTGGTAGCATATCTTCAGAAGTCAGCGGGTCCTTCTTGAAGGTCTCCTCGAGGGTCTCAATGGGCAGTCAGCCCTCCTCAAGGTTTTGCCGGTGGCTTCGGAAGCTGAAGCTCACACACAAGCAACATCTCTTGCGCACGGTCTAGATGAATCCTGTGGAAGACAACAAACACTTCAACAAGGTCCTGCGCATGGCCTCTAGACGGCCTGTGTACAAGGTCGTGCCACAAGATGATTGGAGATGAGTTCTTATGCTTTGCGCAAGATCTCTCCCTGCAAAATGTTTCGCGAGGGTTTTGTTTGCAAGGTTCATGGAAGGGTCTTGGTGGAGGACCGCTCGAGATGAGCCCGCAAGTCCCTGCTCAAAACCTCTGCGCGGAGCAAGGTCTCTTGATAAAATGTCAGTAGATTTTTCTATTGCCCTTCCTTGCACAAGATCTGCTGCTATTGCAGGCGGCAGCTCCTCGAGAGGACCTGCTCGGAACTCGGGTTTTTCAAGGTGGCGCGTGGGTCTCGCTCACAAACTCCTGGCCGCTCCACTGCGAAAGTGACCCGTCCAACACACGCTTTTTGGCAGGACAAGCGGGGCTAGTCTCGATGCGCAAAATTCGCACCGCGCCACAGCGAGAGAAATCACGCAACCAAAGTCCGCAAAGGGTTGGTTCGCTTGAGATGTTAGAAATTTGCGCCGCGCCGCGCCGAGAGCGAACGGACGCGCCGAAGGTCCGCAGAGGGTTCAACTTCGATGTTACCAATCGTGTTGCGCCATCCTTTTCTGGAACCATGTTAAAGGCGCCTGAGTCAGCAGGAGGCTCTGTAGGAAGCCTGTTTTCTTTGCAGGCAAGGCCTTCTCGCATAGCCCAGCCCGTTGAGTCAGCGGCTTTCTGCTGGCCAGCCAGCCAGCAAAGAAAGATAACAAAAACCAACAACCGGAGCTTTTGCATGCTGGGGTGCGGGGCGGGGTGCAAGACCTTGGGCCCAAACTAGCCTGTACAAACTTCACAAGCTGCAAGCGCCGGGCACCAATGAGAGTTCGCGCGTTGTATTTGATTTTCATCATTTGCTCCACTTCACTTTTCTCATCTCACCCTGTCATTGTGCAGCTTCCTTCGTTTTTGGTTTATTCGGGTGGGGGGGGGGTGGGCGGGGTAGCCCGGGCTACACTCGCTCAGCCCTCCCACGCACTTGCCTTCGCAGGTGCGCTTGATCAACACAATTGCCTCCACAGAAGCTTGGCGAAGCTGTCTCGCTGCGCCGGCGTTTGATGTGGAGTTTACTTCTTCTTGATGGCCGAGAGAGACGCTACAACTTTGAAGGCCCTCGAAGCAACATGAACTCAAGTAGCAAGCACAGGTGGGAGAATTTGCGAGCAGACTTTATGAGGTCAGCTGCCTCCGCTTCAGCAAGGATACTGCCATTCAAAAATCAGCGTTGGAGGCGCGGACGTGGCGAGTCGCGACGTCATGGTTGAATCGCTGCTTACTTGGAACCGCTGCAGCGAGGGACCTGTGCTGAAACCAACCTGCAATCAAACACGTTCATGACCAAAGCTACTTTTTGGCAACCTCTGCGAAGTCAGGCCCCCCCCTCTCAACACTGGTTTAGACTTTGGTGGAAACCGCAGCCAAGTTTGAGTTCTCGTTTGATTTAGTATTGCTGGGCTTGCTTTTCATTTGTTTTCATATTGATGGATTTGCGTGTTCGTGGGTTCGAGTTTGCATTTCACATTGCTGGGTTGGATTTGGTTTAGCACTAGAGTTTTGAGTTTTGATTTGATGTAGTATTGCTGGATTTGAGTCTTCAGTTGGCCCAGCGTTGCTGGATTGGTGTTGCGCGAGTATTGTGCCCAACAACCTTTCTGGGGTTGGAGCTTTCGAGAATTTGTCTAACCGTGAGGGAGCAAGGACGGCCCAGCCTTCACGCTGCGTGAGCCTTTGCGCGGGCCAGCGGCCAGCACCTTCGCGACTGCGCCAGCAGCTCGGGCTTCAGCAACTTCAGCGGCCGCAAACCTTGGAAGCTCCAGCAGCCTGTCCGTCTTTGGCTTTGTCGTCTGGCTTGCCGCCCGCCTCAGGCTCGCAGTGGCTCATCCACTTCGTGTTCCCGACTCCCATAGAATTTGCGTTGATGAGGTGTTTGTTCGCGGAGGGATTTTGTGAAGTCAATCAAGGTTGAATTGCCTGATTTGCTCTGAGAAAGCTGGTTCCCAACTAGAATGTTGGAAGAGTTGCGCGCTGGAGAGATGTTTGTTCATGAGGAACCTTGCTTTCGCAAGGCCGCGTAAGACTTGGAGATGGGAAGGGTTCTTTTAAGGCAAAGAGCGTTGAGCTTGCTTCGAGAGAGCTGGTTTCTAGCTAGAATTTGTGAAGAGTTGTGTGCCCGAGGGCCCCTTGCTGGAGAGATGCTTTTTGTGAATATTTTGCTTTCGCAAAACCGGCGTAAGAGGTGGGAGTGCATGAAGCTGTTGCGAGGGCAAAGGGCATTTGAAACTCGTTTTAGCAAAATCGGCTTGAGAGTTGGGGACGGGGAGGGTTTGGTGCAGGGCAAGAGCCTTATTTTTTTGCTTGCTTCGAAGAAGCTGGTTTTGAATTGGAATTTCGGCCCGTGCCCTGCAAAGAAATGGGCTTACTGGTGAAGCGCCAAAGGGTCTCACCAACGGACTTCAAAGTGGCAAGGCTCAACGTGAGAACCACCGTCTGTTGTGGCGGTGGACCTTTCAAAAAGATTTTCACGCGCAAAAAAAACGAAACTGGGGCTTTCGAGTGCACTGCCGCCCCTTGACCTGCAAAGAAAGTGAGTCCTGGCTGTCCTCAGTCCGCGGCCTCCGACGTCCTGACGTGCGGCGGCGACATCCAGATGGAGGTCCCAAAGCCGACCAACGCCGTTGCAAGAGCTTGTCAAAATAGTCGCATCACAGATTCCAGAAAGTGGCTGGCCGTAGTTGATGCGCCTCGTCCGGGTGGGGAGTGGGCCACGGAGCGCCTTGCTCGACGGAGCCAACTAGACCTGGCTAGTCAGGATGCGTTCTTGTAGTAGCCTTCGGAACAAGGCTCAACCCAAACCACTGTCGCTTTGCTGCCTGCGTCCCACCCACACCAGCGCATGCCCAACGCTCCTGCCCGCGGGCGATGTGTGGAAGCCTGGAACGTCAGACAACAACGCACCATCCTTCGATTATGTTGTGTCAGTCTACGGTTGGTCTGATGCAGAATTTTCGGGTTGCGGGCATTTTAAGGTCCAAGCCTAGAACTCCATCAATTTGAATGAAAACGGTGCGCTTAGGGCTTTCCGTGCTCTCTCTGTATTTTTGGTGGCGTGTTTTTTTGAGATTTGTTTGGCTTTTCGGCTCGAGCTACAAGTATGCTGGGTCAAGTTTCTGTAAATCTGCGCAGGGGTGTGTAGCAAGTTTGGACTGGCATGAGGGTGGCATGTGTTGGGTGCAATCACACAGCGTGTTCTTTTTCGCTTAAGCAGTAAGCTTTCGACACACGTGCCATTTTGGATTTGGAGAGCCTGGCAGCGCTTGCTGAGCAAGCAACCCACAATTTCATAAGAGCTGGGGAGCATGCGTAGTGAGATCTCAGAAAGCAGCGCAGCTCTTGCAGCATCTTGCGCAAATTGACGCGTGGCGAAACCGGGCTCAGAGCAGAGATGTCAGGCAGGGATTCGAAGTTTGCAGGGAGTCAAGTGCAGCAGGACACGAGTTTTTTTTGCGAATGGGATGTGTCAGAGATTGCTCAGGCAGCCTTTGACTTTGATCAAAGGCTTGTTTTCCCGGCGGGCAATTGCAGAACTTATGCCGTGCGACGGCAGATTTCAGGAAGGAATTGCCAGATTTCGTTTCTTGTCCGAGACAGTTGTGAGACTTGTGCGGGTTTCTGCAACGTGCCAGCGGTTGTAGCAGACCATGTGCTACCAAGCCCTAAGCCTAGTGGCGCGAAGCGGGTGTTGGTTGCAGCGAGGACCATTCTCACAAATTGCCTTTCAGGAAAGGGGCCATGCGCCGCAGCCACGGGAAGACGGCTTCGGACATCTTATGCGCCTGTTGGGCTTGCGCTTGCAAAGTCTGAGGGGTCTACGTGAAGTGCTTGATACCTGCAAGCGGCTTCTTTATCCTGACCAAGAAGCTGTGCACTTCGCAGCCCCATGTAAAATTTCTTTGCGACGCATCATGATGAAGATTGACCCGCTGCACACAGTTCTTGAGAGGCCTGGCGATGCAAACCAGCTATTTCTGCGGTCATCTTTCGGCTGACTCTTCGCCACAAGCGCGTCGAGGGAGCAGCTTGGTGGTCTGAGATGCACGGAGGGGGAGTTTGGTGCCGTTTCAAACTTCGAGTCTGAGTTGCTGCTGCACGACCTTTGGCCGTAAGGGTGCTGCTGTGAAAGCGGCGTGTGTGTGCATGCTTGTGCTCTGGACCATTGAGAGAAGAGACCCGGGGCTTCCTGTCTGACCAGGCCTTGGAGGGCAGCATTTGGCAGTTTCCAATCCGCAAGGATCACTTTCCAGGACCCTTGGCGTTGTCTGCAGATTTGCTGCACGATGGCTCGCAGCCGCTCTTCTGGAACGCGCTGCCTTTGAGCAGCCCCTTGCGCATCATGTGCAACGCTGTTCAGGAAGTGCTCGAAGCTCTTCCTGATCGGAAGAGCTTTGAGCAGGAACTGCTTTGTTTGGGGTTTGCAGATCATTCGGGAGCGCAGTTGTCGGACTTGCGAGCCTTCCACATTCGCCTTGTGGACTGGAGGCGGGTGGCTTTAGAAAGGAGTTTTGGCAGCCTGTGTGTCACTGGACAGCAAGTTTTTAGCACACGGCGCTGCTAGGGAAACAAGGCAGGGAGTCGGGTGAGCTGACTGACAGATCTCCCGCTCGCGAAAAGCACGCGCTGCTGGTATGGCTCTCGAGCCTCTTCATGCGATCCGTCGGTCACTTGTGGCGTGGGTGGAAGGATGCTACTGCCACAAGTGCCTGTTGTCGTCAGAGGCTACGGATTGGAAACGCGTGTTGTGCGCAACGAGATTAACCTACACCCCATCTCTTTACACATCAGCCCAACGTGCCCAAACTGGACAGCTGCAAAAACCCTCCCCAAAGAACAAACTGTAAGCTCTCCAAAAATAATGACTTGTCTACATGCGAACATCGCGTAAACATGTTTTCTGCAAGGGCCACGGGGCCCAAGATACTTTGCCAAATAGCAAGCTAGCTGAGTTCTGCCTAGTGCCGTGTTCTTGCGCGTGAGCAGTTTTGGCAAAGCCTTCCGCGCGAGCAAATTTTGCAGCAACATGCTCCTTTTCATTTGTTCTGACACATTGCGTATTACGCAAATAGGCAAGTTACTGATTCCTTAGTTTACACAGTCAACCTCTTACAAAACAGTTAAAAAGAGGGGCCGCGCGCTTGAACAGCGCGCGAATGGTTGTCCAAAATGAGGCACTTTTCAACAAGAAAAAAACACGGTTGGCGGGGCAACGCAAGTGGAGCATTTCCACCCGTTGAAAAGACTTGCCAGCCACCGCCGGGCAATCTCCCAGATTCAGCCCTACATGGGGCAAATGTTGGGATTGCCTTTGCGGCACTCTTGCAGAACATTTGCTATCCGTGGCACTTCTGAGCAGGAGTGCTTTTAACAAAAAAGATGGGCATCAGACGTATATGTATGGTTTGAAACCCTCCAACCAGCACACATAAAAGCACAAACGCAAAAACATACAAGAACATATGGCTCACGTGCAAGCCAAGGCTCACATCGCTCATCAAGGCACACAGACTTCTTCCCCCCAGGCAGAGCAGTACGTTGCTGGCGTTCTTTGTTTGAGGAGGATGCCCGTCTCCTCCACCTTTCCATGGGCTGGGCTGGGAGGGGTAGGTTGTAAGGCAGACGCATGATACCCGTCATAACCCGACCTTATGTGCCTGGCCCCGCAGGGGCATGTGACTGCCGGTGAAAGTGGTAGAGGCGCTGCGGTAGAGGTCCATTTAAAAAGAAGCCGCCCAAGAGCAGAACATCTCAAGGACGGAGAATACAGAACATATCTAAGCATAGTGTGTAAAGGCGCCTTCCCCCTGGAGTAGAGAAGGTCACCAGCTGCCAGTCCGCGCGCGGCCCTTGGTTCCGAAGACCAGTGATTCCACATCGTTTTGGTTCGGGCTGGCTGTGGATGTGCTTGATCTTAGCCGCTTGATTGCAGGTTGGGTGTTGAAGCCAACTCCGCATTGTTGACCTCCACGCGCGCGTCCTGGGGCTGACCGCGGACGAGCCCTTGCGTTTGTCTCGTAGGTCTAGACAACAAGGCCGCAACGCCTTGGGGCAAGGAGCCTACACTGTTGTGGCCCCCACACTTTGCTCACAGAACGCCGGGTAAGAGTGTTGTAGCAGCCGGCAGCGCGCCTCACAACCCTCAGAACCCACTTTGGTCCTCCATGGAACTCCCTGCAGAGACGCGGGCTTGCCGAGCTGGCGCGTTTGCGCAGCTCTGCTCTAAAAGCTAAAATGGCTACGAGTGCGTCGGCAAGCTGATCAGTGAGTTAGAACTGCTCAGGTCAATTTTCGTGCCTCCCACGAGCGAACAACCAATTTTTTAAGGGGCTGCCGCCCTGTGCCGCCGGCCCCTGCTTGCTGACAGGAGACGTTGTTATGACAATTATGACTATGCATTTTTGTTGGGTTTAACGGCACATTTAAAGCACATATGAAAAGGAAGAGCAGCACGATAATGATGATGTTTTGGATGGTGCGTTTTTCACCCAACATTAGGGATGCTGATAATTATTATTATCATGCAATATGCATTCGCATTATCTCCAGCAGTTGTGATGATAATTGTTACTTTGCACTTTTGGCATCACCAGCAGTTGTTCTGATAATTATGACAACGCATTCCCTGCATCTCAAACAAGACACTGCGGGATAAATTCGCCTGATAATAAGCACCTTGTTGAATTTTTACAAGAAGCGCCCCAGGTGTGTGGAAACTCGGGCAGGAAAACCATCTTGGGCCTTTTTTGTTCCCAAAACTTCGATGTGTTGCTGTGGATGCGAAGTGTGGACTTTGTGCCATCGCTTCGTCTTCGCGAGAAGTAAGCCGTTAGGAACACCTCTGGATGCAATCAGATGGTGATGGTGATGGAACCACGCACCCCCCGGCACCACCAGCAGTTATTTTGACAATCACTCCCTGCATCTCAAGTCAGGTCTAACGGCGCGCTTGAAACGTATGTGAAAAAGAAGAGCGCCACGGTTTTGGTGATGAACATGATGAGGGACGTGTTGATGAAATTGATGAAAACGATGATGATGATCATGACGATGATGAGGAGAATGATGATGATGATGAAGATGATGAACATGAAAACGGTGATGAAGATGATGATGATGATGATGGTGATGAACATGATGATGAACACCACCATCCTCATTTTCATCATCATGTTCATCGTCATGTTCATCATCATCATCATTTTCATCATCATGTTCCTCATCATGTTCATCATCATCATCCTGATGAGAAACATCACTGCGCGTCCTCAGCATCACCAGCAGTTAACGTCATCACTATGCATCCCCAGCATCAGCAGCGGTTATCATGACAATCATGACAACGCATCCTCTGCGTTTCCAGTCGGGTCTAACGGCACACTTGAAACGTTTATGAGAAAGAAGAGCGCCACGGTTTTTATTGATGAACATGCTGAGGGAAGAAAATGATGATGATGAACATGATGAGCATGATGATGATGAACACCACCGTCATCATCATTTTCATCATCATGTTCATCATCATGTTCATCATCATGTTCATCATCATCGTCACATCATGCTGATGATAATCATCACTACGCATCCTCAGCATCACCAGCAGTTAACGTCATCACTGTGCATCCCCAGTCAGCAGCAGTTATCATGACAATCATGACAACACATCCTCTGCATATCCAGCCGGGTCTAACGGCACAATTGAATCGAATATGAGAAAGAAGAGCGCCACGGATTTGATGATGAACATGATGATGATGATTGATGAACATGATGAGCATGATGATGATGAACACCACCATCATCATGTTCATCATCATTCTCATCATCATGTTCATCATCATTTTCATCATCATGTTCATCATCATCATTATCACCATCCTGATGAGAAACATCACTGCGCATCCTCAGCATCATCAGCAGTCAACGTCATCACTACGCATCCCCAGCATCAGCAGTTATCATGACAATCATGGCAACGCATCCTCTGCGTTTTCAGTCGGGTCTAACAGCACACTTGAAATGTGTCTGAAAAAGAAGAGCCCCACGGGTTTGATGATGAACATGATGAGGAACATGGTGCTGAACATGATGATGATGATGAACATGATGATGATGAACATGACGATGATGATGATGAACATGACGATGATGATGAACATGGTGATGATGATGAATATGATGGTGATGATGACAGTGAACATGATGATGAACATGATGATGATGATGGTTCATCATCGCCATCATGTTCATCACTGCGCACCCTCAGCATCACCAGCAGTTAACGTCATCACTATGCATCCAGCGCCAGCAGCAGTTGTCATGACAATCATGACAACACATCGTCTGCAATTTCAGTCGGGATGATGATGATGAACACCACCATCATCATGTTCGTCACCATCATCATCATCACAGCATGTTGATGATAATCATGACTACGCACCCTAGCATCACCAGCAGTCATCACTTTGATGATAATCATCACTGCGCATCCTCAGCATCGCCAGCAGTTAACGTCATCACTATGAATCCCCAGCATCAGCAGCAGTTACCATGACAATCATGACAACGCATCCTCTGCACTTCCAGTCGGGTCTAACGGCACACTTGAAATGTGTATGAAAAATCAGAGCGCCACGGTAATGATGATGATCCGGATGCAGCGGTGATGATAATCATCACTAAGACAAGGACAACTTGTTTGGAGAAAGGGGTCGGCGGACTTTGTTAAGTCAAGCTTACCCGAACCAGTGGAAAAATCAAACATGTTTGGCGTCAGTCCGGGTTTTATTGAACTTCTGCCTGAACGCTAAAATTGAATTACAAGCAATTTGAATTACAAGCGTGCTGGAAGCAGCGAGTTGGGAAAGCGCTTCAAGGAAGATATTCATTCATCTTGGCGCATTTGTGTGGCACGTCCACGTGTCCAGCGCAATGAAAGGGAGTAGCCAAAGATCTCCTCTGCCCGCCGTCGGCGAGACGGCGAGTCTTCGTGCCCCAAAACGGGGTTTGCGTGTCAGGGAGCTTGCGCAATTAGCGCCTGCGACCTTGTGTGGGGAGAAATTGAATGTTGTGGTACGTGAACGCGGGTCACAAAGACATCGCAACTGACCCGGCTACGAGCGCAGCTGCCGCCGCTTTGGATCAGGCGCGCGGCCCGGCTTGCCGGGCGACGACGAACAGGGTCAAGGCCTGGTCCGTCCACAGGCCCAGCAAGCGCCGAGGGCCAGCGAAGACGCGCGCAAAGCTTCTTTGGAGCGCAGTTGACCGCCAGGGCTGCGAAGCATTTGCGCTTCTTACGTGGCGCGGAAGGAAGTGATGCTAGGCAACGCTTTCACGGCCCTCAAACAGCTTAGATGAAGCTGAAGCACGCAATTAAACTAATTAGTTGCGTTCGCTCTGAAGGGCCTCCCTCACAGTTGTCTCAAACACGCCGGAAAGGGTCCCGGAGCAGCCCCGACCGGCCCCGAGCTGCGAGGAACTACTCAGTCTTTTTCAGCACTCGTGGACCGGATTCTTCCAACGACGTCCCGCTTGCTCCCTCGTAATCGGAGAAGTTTTTTTTGGGCCGTGCTTCGGGGGATTTCCCGCGTCCAATTTCAGCCCTTTCTGGGGCGGGGATGTCAAGAATGCCGGCCGCTGAAGTGAAAGTGCCCAGCATCCCCAGCCCGCTCCAGCACAGCCTGCTCACCTTTCGGCCCTGGGCATCCTTGTTGTTCTACAAACTACGCAGTCTTCATCAGCACTGCTTTTTACACCTTTTCCCCATGAGCGCTCCGCTTGCTGGCTCTGACGGAAGTGCCTTGCCACAGAGAAAGGCTGCAATGTGTCTCCGGGGGTCTGCCGTGTGGGCTGGGGCTGCGTTCGGCTCCGCGGCACTGCCTTCTTCGCAGTTCCGGTATGGGGACGTTAAGCTTCACCGTGGATTTCCGGCGTCCAATTTCAGCACTTTTTGGGCCGGGTCTATCAACAATCCCGGCCGCTGCCGTGAAAGTGCCCAGCATCCCCAGCCCACTCCAAAGGTGCTATTCAAGTTCAGCATAGCCTGATCCGCTTTCCAGGTGGGTCTGGGCCGGGGGTTGGGCTTCCTGGAGGGAGTGGCCTGGGGATCAGGCTCCGGGTCCTGCATTCTCGACGCTTCCCTTTCGAGGGGGTTGGTGCTGCTGGGACGCAAAGGGCGATTTCCCGCGCTGAAGGGCACTTGCATTCGTGCGCTTCCTTCTCAGGTTTTTTCGGGGACGGGATGTCGGTGGCTTGGATGATCCTTGTGATGCCTCTTTGGTCGTCACGTTTTTACGTATTGCCCCTTTCGCAGCAAACAGGAACCTGAAAGACCGCCTCCTTCTTGGCTCCGTAAGATATTACATGGCAAAAAACGTCTGTGTTGAGCCCAAAACGGCCCTGATTAAGCGCATGGTTTTCTGTTAATGAAAGGGGTCGGCGTTCCCTTTCCGAGCGAAACGCCTTGTTTTCTGAAGCAACTTTAGTAGGCACATGCGTTTTGGGGGAAACGCCTTTTTGGGGAACACTCGGGATTTATAGTGGCTTAGTTTTCGCAGAATAAACAAATTCGAAGCCAACAAGGAAAACCCTTTTGTGGGGTTTTGGCTTGGGGCTGCAGGAGGGTACCGGGTACCTTTAATTGGGGGGACAAATCGTGGGCTGAGATTAGGATGAGGAAGACAGACGGGCGTTTACACTGCTTGCGTTTCGCAGCCATCACAACAAAGACCTGAATGATTCGGTCAAACAATGGTTTGGCGGCAGTCGAATTTGTGGATTCCCGGCTTGAAATGTTTGTAGGCCATGGTTCTGGGATTGGTGCCGATGCCAACCATCAAGGCGGGAGGATAGCATCAGCCTGGCGAAGCAAACTGACACTCTGCAAACTGACATGGAAACCAAAAGTTGCAAACGAGCATCCCTTCCCCGGTTGAAGACGTGTGTATCCTTCGCGCCGAGATGAGCGCCTCAAAACAATTGAGGCCCTAAGATTAGGGTGTGGACAAGTCGCGTGTATCAACTGACTTTCCAATTTGCATCAAAAGCATCAACATATCCACTTGCAGGCCATCGTGATGCTGTTACTCTATGACATGCAGGTGAATGCTGGCAGCATGCATGGCAAGAGCATCACCAAGGATTTGGCATTGAGAACCATCAGATGGTCTCTTGGCCCAAACGGGTCTCACAAGAGTTTGGCTGGGGTCGAAAAGGTTTTGTTGCAATTATTTGTGGTGGTTGATCACAGTTGTCAAACGCCGGCGGT
Source organism: Effrenium voratum (assembly GCA_963377175.1). NCBI lineage: Eukaryota > Dinophyceae > Suessiales > Symbiodiniaceae > Effrenium > Effrenium voratum. Next base: position 639,203 of record CAUJNA010003322.1, read on the forward strand.
GGATTGACTTTGGAATGTGCATTGCGCGTGCCTGAACAGTATGCATTTGGTTGTGGACTGTCTGCAACCTCCGGTTGTGGATTGTTTGCAGCCTCCGTACGTTTTTTGGCTGCCGCAACCTGCTATATGTTAACATGAAAAGCCTGGCATGTGAGAATCGCTGCCTTTTTCTTCAATTGGCAGGCAAGTCAAACTGGGTCCGTCCCAGGAGCACTTTCAACATAATCCTTGAAGGTGAAGAGTCGCCAGCCCTGGATAAGAGTTGCTGTGTTTGCGTTCTTCCCTCATCCTTAGCCTTTCTTTTTGCACTTCTTTTCCGTTGCAGTTCCAGATCTGAAGGGTGGGATAACCATGGCCCTAAAGAGAAATGATGCCTTTCTGTGAGTGTGGTTGTACTTGGCGTTGCGTATCAGTCGCACAATTTCTCTTCAAGCTACCTCGCTCTTTTCAAATGTTTTAGGTGTTCAAAAGACAATCACCATCATGTTTGCTTATCTCAGTTTGCCTGTGCTTGTAAACATGTTGTTGGTATTTGGTCAGCGCCCTTCAAATTCTACTGAACCGTACGCTCGCTCCGATCCAAGCCATCTGGTTTTCAAGTCTTTTAAGTTGCTTTATGTGCGTGAGCCAAGGCAAGATTTGCACGGCCTATGCTCCGAGACTCTGGCACAGCTTTTGTACCTTGCGCCCAGCATCCGGTATGAGGCGGTTGAGTTGCATGAAACATGTTCATAGAGCCTTTTCCTTGCAGCTAGCAATGCCAGAGAACTGCTCTCCCACACCACCACCCCACACTCGCACGCGCACACACACACACACTGGCGCAGCCGCCCGCAGGCACACACGCACACACGCCTAAACCCACACACACACACACACACACAACACACACAACACACCACACACCACACACCACACACACACACACACACCACACACACACACACCACACACACACACACACACCACACACACACACCACACGCACCACACACACACACACCACACACACCACACCCCACACACTACACACCACACACCACATACCATATACCACACACCACACACCACACCCCGCACCCCGCACTACGCACCCCGCACCACGCACCACGCACCACGCGCCACGCACCACGCGCAGCGCAGCGCAGCCCAGCGCAGCGCAGCGCAGCACAGCACAGCACAGCACAACACAACACAACACAACACACACACACAACACACACAACACAACACACAAAACACAGAACACACAACACACAACACACAACACATTTTTGCAGCAGGGTGCTACAGGCATTTGCTAAAGTCGTGCCCGGTTTTGGGAAACTGCAGAAGACATGACACGTGTGCATTTCCGTGCAGGGAAGTCGTTCCTTTACAAAACGCACGCTCATGTTTGATTCCATGGGAGTCGTGAGACATTCGGGGCCTGGCTAACGGCCAATTGGAGCCATGTTGAGGAGCACCTTGAGCCTGTGAAATGTCTTGCACTTTTGTAGCACTGTTTGTTTGAGCAGCTCAGGGTTGGGAGACAGCACAGGCGTTGGAGCTGATGCACCAGCACAAGGTCCTGGGGCAGAAGCAGGAAGGGAAGTATTGCAGTGGATCGTTGATGCGCGTAGGAGGTTCTCGCTATCCCTTGGATTGCAAGGTGTTCGGATTGAGACATTGTTGGAGTCAGCCATTCAGAAGCGGCAGAAGCTTCTAACAGGGGGTTGAAGCCTCCTGACAGGGCATCAGAGCATGTTTTCAGCACTAAGGTGAGATAGGCCCTTCGCGAGGATGTCGCACCAGCCTTTCTTTGTTGACAGATTGCTTCAGGAACATTTGTTGAACAATTCCGTCACAGATTCCACAAGCAAGGATACAGCCTCTATGGAATCGAATCTGTTGAGGTTTGCACATGGCCGTGACTCCCCACCGCACTTGTATATTATGGAAGTGCCTCATTGGCCAGTTGCACACCTCCTTCATCTCGGCTCTGCTGGACCGCTCGGAAATCAAGCGCCTACGCTTCGCCTTTGAGCTGCTTTTGCCGGAGCTAGAAGGCCACCACGGTGAGAAGGCGAGGGCGTGGCTCTGGGGCTCAACTTGGGCAACAGATGGACACCCTGGTTGCGGCTGGCAGGGTGAAGCGCGTGAATGGCGTTGGTATGATGTTGCCGAGGTGTTGCAGCTGGCTTGGGCCGAAATGCCCGAGGCGCTGGTGCAATGTTTTGACGTCATGAGCTGCTCAGATATTGTTTGGAGCCTTTACAGCTGACCAGCTGACTTGAGTCTGCCAGGAAGGAACCCGCAACTTTTTTGCCGTCGCCCTTGGATTTGTCAGGACGGGATCGGAACCCTCCCTTCGTCATTCACACTCTCTTCCAACACAGACACGCAAGCCCAAAGAGATCAATGTCAAGCTCCGACAAGCCTCACGGCTCAACATGGCAAGCGCCTACCAGATGTTACTGTGCCAGACATCTTGCGGCACATGTTCATGCCTCAGCCCACTGTGTCATTCCTGTCAAAGATGCGTTGTTCCTGCCATTTCTCCAGGCTGCTCCTTGCCCAGGACGGGCGGGGCCCGACTCCTTGCGCTGACGAATAAGCGTTTGATCATCCTGGGCCAGTCCCGGCACGGCGCGGTGAGGGCCTGAGCTGAACACAGATATCACGGATTGATTAAATGAGCCTCCAGCAAGTGCTAAATTGCCCGTAGGCCAAGCGACCTTGTGGCTTATGCCCCCCGGAGAGCTTTTGCCCCATTGGCCCTGCCATCTCCAAGTCCTACTCTTATTCCGTGGGGACCTTAGTGACCTTGGTCTGCTGTTGCTTGCATCTCTCCACCACATGGTCGAAGATGACACTCCCGCAGTGTTTGTCTAAATAAAGTTTAAAGTTATATGGACCATTTGGTTTTTTGACGAGGAGTTTACACGCATCTACTCCTCCTCGGACGAGCAGCTGTTGATCTTGGGGCGCCTGGAGAAATCGATGACCGACGCAACCTGGCAAAACCATCGGGCGGGGAAACTGAAAGCAGACTTGGTTAAGCTACCAAAACGCCCGTGTCCAAGGCCTGAGCTCAAAGTCAGTCTCGGAAAGAGCAACTTCTCGGCCAATGTTTTTTCCGATCAACTACTCAACAATCTACGGCTGTTTGATGCTATTTGCATTGATTGATCTGCAGCATGTGGCTGGAACACTCTTAAAGACGCTGACCGGGATTTCATGGTGGTTCCAGCTAATTAATTGCTGGAGTGCATGATACACATGCACCACCAGAAAAAGAGAAATCCGGTTGAAGTCCCCTGATCGACCCGCAAAGGCCCCGAACCGACTAAAACAAGAACATTTGGCCTCGCAGGTAAATGAGAAGTTCGACGTCATCATTTTTCATCAATCTGATTCTCAAAAAGAATTCAAGGAACGCTGGGGCCTTAGAGGAATCGTCATTTCGCATTGACTGAATATGTTGAGCGTTGATTGCCAGAATTGTATCCTGTGAATACTAGAGCATTCGTGATTGGCACGACAAAAACGATCGTAGATGGAAGCCTTTGGCTGTACGAGTCGCCGGTTCCGCCACCTGTCAATGGTTGCGTCTATGTTTGGGCTCTTAACCGATTGTAAGGTCTCATGACTCTGAGCGGCCTGGACCCTTCGATGAGGACCAAACCCTTCTAGAAAGCGACAGAGAGAGAGAGAGAGAGAAATAGAGAGAGAGAGAGAGAGAAAAAAGTAGGAGAGCTTTGTGCAAGGACGAAAATCCAGCAAGAGATGCTTGCCAGACGCTCAAAGGAGAGCCCAGGTTGATCCATGTTGATTGGTTGAATCATGCGCGTCACTGGCAGTCGTGGTAGTCTACTGTCGGTTGTGGGAGTATTTGGAGCGACAACCCCAAGTTGTCCATGTGCCAAGAAGTATGGGTAAACGCTTCGCGCTGCCCACCTGGGCCAGGCCCGATTGCGTGAGGACGCCGGGTGGCAAGAATATCAGCTGCGTGAACATGTCCGCTTGGCTTTGACTGAAGAACAGGCCAAGGGCGAGGCGCTGGGGCTAAGTGACTTGCCAAGGGTCACAGCTACAGTCGTCTTCTCGGGGCTGAGGCCACGTTAGGTTCTCAAGGCAAGGGCTGAAGCCCCCAAGACCTGAACTTTAGGGCAGCGGACGCGTGAATGGCGAGCCTGGGGGCACCGCGGCGCGGGCAGGTAGGGTCAGGAAGATGGGTTGGGCCAAGCGACATTCCGATCCTACGGCGGGGTTGGGCAGATTCCTTTGGGAGGGAATTTGAGTGCGTGCGCTAGGGGCCGGGGCGAGTTTCGTCCGTTGCTCGTGTACAGATGTCCAAGATAGTTAGACAAACCAATCTTCCTTGAGGAGCCTTGCGTTGAGTGCTGCATGTGGCTACAATGGGTCTTGCTTGCTGTCATCCCACCAAGGTCAACAAAACTGCAAAGTCCAAGACGGCCTCGCGCATTGCGCGTACGACGTGGGCTTTTCGCGAAGTGGACGAAGGTGGGTAGTTTCGTATGGCGTGCGTTAATTGCTTGCCTTCGTGCCAGCCGACAGGGGAGCGTCTGTCTCTTTTCGTGCTCACGGAGTTGAACTTCTTTGAGTTTCAAGTGAACTTCAGCCTATGGATCCCCAACTCAGCACCTCAGCCGCACATCAAGCAAAGTTTGCGGGACCCGTGCCTGTGGCAAGCTTCCGATTGCGAAGCTTTCGGCGGTTCAAAAAGGAGTCAAAAATGCCCGGGACCGATTCTGAAGTTTTGAAGACGGATTCAGAAATGTTTTGCTCGATTCTGCAACCTATTTTTGACCCGATTCGCGTTCGCTCTTGTAGGCGTAATTTGGTAACGGAGCCGTAAAGGCTCACAGGAGGGCTGTGTGGGCCTGCAACCTCCAAAGCAGGAGCAACAGTGCTTCCCGAAGGCTTGAGACCGAAGGTTCATGGATAGTTGCATCGGCGACGTCGAACCTGACAAGGGCGTGCTGCGCAGGGGCTGACGGCCGAGAAAGGATTGGTATGATGCTGTGAGCCACCTGCTGATCGCCCTCCCGCTGATCCTATGTCAATCCAAGGGATTTGGCCCGTGCCTACCTGGGATGCGCGTTGCTCGAAGGCTGATGCGGGCTGATGCAAACACCTGTCCAATGCACTCAATCCCGGGCCCCTTGCAACTGGAGAAGTATCCCCAAGAATGTTTCTCACAACTCCTGATGTGTCCACGAAGAAACACGCCCAAGGTATCTAAGTGCTCCGGTATCACGCCCTCGCTCTCGTTCACGAACGCAAGCGTGAAGAAGCAAGTGTCCGCCATTTCCTCCGCCTGGCGACGCGCGATCCCGGCTCACCATGGTGTCTGACTTTCGCGGCTCCTGCTCTGGAGGTTCTTGGCAAGAGCTACGTCAAGTTTGATCCTGTTCGGTGGCCACGCCGGGACTTCTTGAAAGCTGTTTCCTTTGTCCTCGGCATCTGCTGTAAAGGTGTTTCTCGCAAGCTCTTCGCCCCGACCCGGGACTGGAGCATCATCGTGATCTACTACAAGGAGGAACCTGAAGCACTTCGGCATCACCGTCGGCGACGGTGGCTTCTAAAGAAGTGCGGAAGAGACGCGGGAAGCGGCTCACCAGGCAGTGACTGGTCCTGGGGACGCGATGGAGTTCAAGGGGTCTCCGACAAGTACGACTACAGCCAGGAAGAGAAGGTGGGTGGGCCGTGGCTCTCTCTCCGCAAAAATGGGCACTCTATGTGGGATGCCCCACGTGCCGGCGATTGGCGCTTATGCCCGTTTCCGCCAATCGCCTTAAGCAACGGACGTGCGAAACATCCTCAAAGAAAAGATAAAGAGGCGGAGACCCGCCCGGAGATCCTGAACACCGCCAACGTGGCACTGGATGGTGCGGAACGAAGCCTGACGAAGAAGCTTGGATGCCGTGCGAGCGCAGGAGGAGATTGGATACCAGCGGTCAAAAGCGCATCTGTGCAAGAAGGCGGCCAAAAGAAAGGTCGGAGAGGAGACCGCAGAGGAGAGACTACTTGACAGCTGGGTTTTGCCGGATGGCCGTAAATGGTTGGAAGAGGGTCAGAGGGCCGCGCTGTTCAGAACAGCGCGGCCAACACCGTGGAGATGGTCGAAGAGGTGATGGCGGACTTGGAGTCCATGTGCATGATAAATTCAAAGACGCCGGTGGAATTTGGTGGAAACGCGCTGTCCACCGGATAGCTCGCTGGCGCAAATGGTGCTGGATCTTGGAGGCGCGGCAGTACGGATCAGCGAGCGCAATATGAACCTGGCGACGCAAGCTGGTCTGGAGCAAGCCCTGGGTTTTGTGAGAACGGAAAAACTGCGCTGGCTACGGGCGTCATTTCCTTGTGGCCCCACAAGTCAAGTGCAATGTCTGAATGAGCGCACCCCCGAGGCGAAGCAGAAGATCACGGAGGCTGGTTCGCCGCGGACTTCGAGCGCATGTGTTTGAGAATGGAGGCCATTTTGCTTGGGAATGGCCACAGAATAACCAAGGCTGCTGGTTTCCGGAAGTGCATCCTGAAGGAGGCGCGCCAGAAGACTGAGCTCTACAAGACTATCTTGCACGGCTGTCAGGTTTGGAGTTCGAGCCGATCTACACGACGGACCGGGATTTCCCGGAAACCATGCCCATTCCCCCTGCCTTGGAGGGAGCTACACGGCTTGCTCTGCCTTCTACACGGAGAAAATGGTGAAGAAAATCGCTCGCGTCGCAGGATTTTGGAGAGAACAATCCACCAGGATGGCTTGGTCTTTGGCGCTGAAGATTGACAGAACCAGGAGGAAGAGCTCCCCAGTGACATCGTGGAGCTGATGAGATGAGCCAGAAACTTGCAGCGCGACGCCTGCAAAGAAGCTGGCAAGGCCGTGCCTGTGGCTCGAGCGACTTTTAGCCGGGCGCATACCTTATGGCGCACCTTGCAGATGGATGTGGGCTACTTTCGGTGGCACGATGAGATGACCCGCGAAGAGGCGCCGAAAGCAACTGCAGAGGAGGTTGTGAATGCTTTGGAGAGTACTTGGGTGCGCTTCTTTGGGCACCCTAGTGCCTTGAGGTTGGATCCTGAAGGAGCCCTTCGTTCTCGACTACTCGAAGAGTGGTGTGCAAAAGGGGATGTGGAGCTTCCGAGGAGACGACGATGTGGCAAGGCGTGATGGCCATGTGTGCGGCCCACAACGAGAACGGCAAGGTCGGTGGCTTCAGCCCCAATCAATGGGCACTTGGTCGTGACGCTGGTTTGGATCTGAAGCTGTGTGAAAGTGGTTGCGATGACACGCATGCGGGCTGAGGAGAGCTACAAGCGGATGGTGGCGCAGGAGGCGATCAGCAGAGCGTGGAATTCAAGGGCGAATAGCAACGAGGCCCACATTCCCGGCTCAAGGTTCAAGGCTCCTGCGCAAGCTGCTTCCCATGAAGGAGCAGACGCAACGCGAAAGAGATTGGCAAAGCGGTGTGGCCCAGCTCGGGCGCTGGCGACAGAGACAAGGTGATCGGCGAGGAGGCCACCCCTAGCCGGATCATCTGGATCGTTGCCGGGGAGATTGAAGAGGGTGTCTCCGGAACAACTCAGGATGGCTTCACCCGGGAGATCATGATAGAAGAGGCCGCCAGACCGGCGTCCTTTCGTTGGACCATGCACGGCACGTCGGAGCAGGTTGAGAAGGGCGAGTTTGATGATCACGAGGACATGACTCCGACGCAGGGAGTGAAGCGCAGTCGTATAGTCAGAGTGTTCCTTGGTCTCGTCCTGTTCTGAAGAGGGAGGTGGCCAAGAAAGAATGAAGACGACCCAAAGAGCTCAAAAGACCTCATCAAGAAAGGGCGCCATGTCAGAGCCACAAGATGCGCCGCTGAGGCCGGACAAGCGCCAAGCCCCCCACACGGGTAAGATCAAGGTTCGCTGTAGCTGGCAGTAGGACTATATACCTCTAGCCCTCCGGGCTTAGGGCTTAGGGACTATGCCCCATCTTTGTCGGCGATTTGCGGCTGCTCGTTAAACGGCATGGCTTCCCAGGTCTTCGCCAACGATGACGAGGAGAACCCGACAACTCATGGCTGGCATGGCGTTGGTGAAAGGTTGGTCGCGGTTGAAGTGCGGCGCCAAGAGTGCAGACATGCCGGAATACGGAAGAGGCGCGCGAGACCAGTGGCAGAGCTAGCAGAAGCGATGAACGTTGAACCTCGCTACAAGTGCTCAAGAGCTGCTACGGGCTCGTCAATGGATGATTTCTGCATGGTGGGTGATGAGCAGGACGACACCTGGGCCAAGTTCCTCCAGTCATATCGATGGTCTTTTTCGGAAGCGGATCTACATGCAGCAGCTGTCCAATCACAAGATTACCATGGACCACACCAAGTACGAAGGGGCCCCTCACTTTGATTAGTTGGAAGCCCATGAAGTTGAAGAGGGTTGCCAGAAGCCCCGTAGCAGCCGAAGTGCGGGCCTTTGGCGAGGGCGAACAAGAACTGATGAGGTGCCGTTAGCAATGGTCGGAGATGCTGGGCAACACGGTGGACCTTGCTCAGCCTCAGCAGGCAGTGAAGATTGTGAAGGGCATCTTGGTAACGGACGTCAAGCCCCTGTGCAATTCCGTGACCAAGGGTGACGCAGCAACAAGTGGCGTTGAGCAACAAGTACTCGGCCCTGGAGCTGATGTTGGTGGAACGCATCCAAGAAGGTGAGACGGTGATCCGGTGGGTTCACAGCAAACCTGAACTGGCCGACGCTTGCTTGGTGAAAGGCGCCTGGACCCTGGTGGATGACCCCACGTTTACCAGCCTGAAGATGTGGAGAAGATCCGCCAGAGCTGAGCGGTGCGGAATGAACCTTTCGGCGTGACCCTTTTGGGCGTGCGAGTGTATGCTGCATCAGCCTCCACATTCATTCGGCGCCACCTTTCGTATGTACGCGGCCTTTCGGATCAAGGGATCCCTTTGGCCGAACATTGCCCCTCAGGCAACCGATGCTACGCGGAGAAAACACAAAGCTGCGCTGAGTGGTCTTTGGAACCGGAGGGTTCCGATCGGCAATCAAACTCTCGCCTCCTCTGCGTGCTGCCTCCAGCCCTGGATCGCCAGACCACTTGGGAAGCTCATCAGGAGATTCTAACAGGGGTGGAGGCGGGGGAAGGCCAGGAAGTTTGCAGTCGGAAAGAGCTTGAGGCTCCTCGGGAGAATCCGGGAATGAAGATGCCACTGTGTGAAGGCGTTTGGTGAGACGAAGTTGCCCCAGACGCTCGCCTGATCAGGAACTCGGCTTTCAGCCTTGTGCGCAGGCTTGCTAAAGGCAACGAGACATTGGTCCACAATTGAGTCGCCGAGATCCTCGATTGAGTGCTGTGTTCAAAGCTGCTTGAGTCCGAAGACTCCAAGTTTCCTATGCTTTTCCAAGCCATTCAGAAGCAAGAGCAACGTGTTTTCAAGCAGCCAAAGATACGACGAAAGTTGTTGTGGATCATCTTTGAAAGGTTCAAGATGGAGAAGGATAGGGGCATTGCTCTGACCCAAACTCATCTTTTAGTACTTAAGATGAACGGCGCCGACATTAAAGTGCTGGAGGATTTCCGCCACTGGTTCGACGTCGTGCGCCAGGCCCTGGAAGTTTGCGAGAGACCGAGCGATCAGGCCATCAGGAGCACCCTTTCGAGCAGTTGAAAGGGCGCCGAGGTGGAGAGCGGCATGTCCGCATTAATTGTGATCAAGCCAGCCTCCAGAAAAGCGCATCATTTTCAAAAGAGGCGTCAGACGGCGTCGGTTGTAGAATCGACGCTCAACGGACACCATTGGATGCTCTAAGTGCAATACTGATTGCTTTTTGAGATGGATCTAGAAGATATCAAGAAGCTTGTCCGGCCCAGGGCCGGGGACTCGTGGAGAAGCTGACTGCCCAGGAAAGCAGCTGTATGCAACGACAGCGTTACTGGGAAGCGTGAGTCGCCAGATGAGAATTCCTCGGCAATTTTGCAGGGGTGGCGTGCCGCTCCCTGTGTTTCGCGGGTGGTCTCTTCTTGGCAGACGAGGCTGTCGCCCATGTGGGCTGAGGTTTTGGCACCCAGCGCAAAGCTCGCAAGCGCATCGAGACCCTTCAGTGCCACCTGCAAGAAGACTGTAGCGAGCAGCATTCATCTTGACCGCTGCCAGCCCTTCACGTGTGGCGGACGGACTTCGTCCTCTTCTTTGGCCCCTTCGGTATCTGCCAGCTCGCAGGCAAGGGCCTCTTCACTTTGCGCTTTTTATCGCCGCACTGAGCTTGGTGTGGGCTGCCAACGAAGCCAGCAGAGAGTGCAGAAAGCATGCAAAAAGCGCCGAGGCACGCGCGCATCTGCTAGCGCGAGCTTTGTGGTGTTTGCGGCGCGGTATCCACTTCTCAACACAGCACAAGGGTCCAAAAACATACAATATCGACAAACCCCGTACGCGACGTCATTGGAAAAAGGTTGACGGACGCCTTCTCTCCATTTTCGCTTGGCCATTTTTAAAGCGAGCGATGTCAAAGAGCTGGTTCTACGCCTGCGCGTGCTGGCCGTTTGAGTAGTCAGCATTCACCTTGCAGCTTGTTGCGCGCAAAAGAAACACATTTAGTTCACTCACTTGCTACTCACACTAGATTCATGTCACGCGCATAAAGCTCTTAGACAGTTCACCGAGAGGCCGCAGGGAAGCGGGGAGTAGTGGCAGACGTATTCTAATTTTAAGCACGCTCATGCGCAGCCAGGGAAGCTTTGGCTTGTTCACGCAGCCAGTTTTGAGTCCAGCCTTCACGCTTAGAGCCGGTTTCGCAACCAGGGCAGCCTGAATTCGCGCGCAGATGGCCAAATTTGCTTCTACTACAGCAAGAGCTTTGCCAATTTTTCAAACGTGGGGAGAAAACACCTTTGCTCGAAACCAACCAGTTCAGGGTGCCCTACAGTGTGAGACAACCTGGGCGACCCAAGAGCGCGCCAAGCAGACAGCGCCCAGCCCGAGGTCGATCAGGAAAAGGCCTACGTCAGCGATAATGAATACGAAGGTGGCGAGAGCGACGATGACTTGCATCAGCGTCTCAGCTCAGCCATGCTGATCCGACCAGCTTTGGTTCAAAGCTTCCACATGCTAAGGACAGCAGGGGCCCAATCGGCTTTGGGTTTCACAGCTGCAGCTTGGGAATCGCATTTGGAGCTGGGGTGTTCCTTTCTTGACACGCATCTTTCTTGAGTTGCACAGCCTGCAGGGCTTAGAGCCGCTTCTTCCCAGGCCATGGCGGCAGCAGAAAAGAGAGCCAAAGCAACCAAGTTTATGCACGAGAGGCAGGCTTCAGCATCCTATTGAAAAATGCGCCCAGAGAGAGTAGCGCCCCTGCTGCGCGGAATGCTTGTTTCTGCTTTGTTGCGCCGACTGCCCGGGCAAACGCGTCTCAATTGGCAAGTCCTAGGTTGGCCATTGGCTAAGTGCAGCGAGCAAACCTTGTTGAACACCCACAGCGCATGGCATGCAGCTCCGGGGCGGGGCCAAAACTTGTGGTTTGGATGGAAAGTTTGCTGGTGGTGGGGAGGAAACGGGCGCCGCCCCAACCACGATGGCCGCCAAAAATGACTGAGCGAATCACGCGGCCCTGACTTTCGGTTGGGCTTTGAAGTTGTAGCAACTTGAGTCCAATGGACTACTTGAGAGCATTGGCCCTGCCGGCAGGCGTGCCCTCGAGGAGCCCATTTTAACAGAGCGAGCTAGTGAGCGGCAGAGCAGGCGGTACCAGGCAGGGGCCAGGCTGGCTGACCCTCAAACTGCCAGCGCCGTATGAGCTGCTTGGCGGTATCACCTCCTGGCTCATCCACAAAAGTAAAGACGTGGCAGCCCTTTGCGCAGCGAGAAGCAGCAGAAGGAAAATCAATCCGGCTAACATTGTTAGAACTATTAGCGGCGGCTGTTCGTGGCTTGATGGAAGTAAATCGACCTGAAGTTGCATATCTTTTTGTGTTTAGTGGTTTGCAGTGGTGCCAAGACGCAGCAGCGAGGTGATCAGCGAGCACGGCGCGCCAAATGCTGCAGACATTTTGGCATCGCCAACGGCCAACACTCAGTTCCACTTGCCAAGAAGAACCTGTTTTTGGCAACTGCCGGCGCGCGTTTGTAACCGCACGGGTGTCTACCCCTCATGGGGAACGGGGTATGCGCAGCGGCAAGCCTTGTCCCTCTCACCTCACAAAAGGTTCTTTGGACACATTTTGTCAAGCGCCTATGGTTAACACAAATGGCGAGATTCGGCGTATACGACGCATCGCTTGAAGTGCTGGCAGGCTCCGCCCAATGAGTGGCTGTTGGATGGAATTCGTACTGGAGCCAAGACGGCGTCCGCGCCTTGTATTGGCAGTTTAGCGGCAAGTGTTTTGGTTAGTGCTAGTTGAATAATCACGACCCCTGGGTTCCCAAAGAGGCGCCCGTAATGCACACATGTCGCAAGACCACTTGGCTGCACACATGTTTCAACGTTTTTTCAATAGCAATGCTCTTTTGGCTCAAGTTACAAGCACCCATGTTCAAAACAACGGTGTTAGCGCGCGCTTGCCAGTCCAGGGTTATTAAAGGTTCCTTCTTCTGGTTCGCTCTGTTTTTTTGACTGTTGAGTGGATATCGGCCGTAATCGCTTTTTGGGATACGCCCCCCGGTCCGGTACGCGCGGTCAGCGGGGAGGTTGGGTACATCGTCGCAGGTGCTACTACGAGGCCTACCGGCGTGCTGGGGAAGGTGCTCGTGCTGCGGCAAACAGTGTCGGCCGTGCCGATCAGTGGACCCAATCCTTTCCTCACAAGGAAGGCCGCCCCGCCAGCGCGCTCTGCCGCACCACCACAGCAGCATCCAAGGCCTGTCTCCCGGCCACTGCTCGCAGGTACCAAGGGTGCCTGCACAGTCGGACTTGCCCAAGAAGCCAGTCACAATCGCCCTTCATCGGCATCATACAGTAGGTTTGGCAGTTGAGGCGAAAGAGAGGTTCCGTTCAAAGGTGCATCAAAACCACTCTCCTCTGCGAGAAGGTGCTCAGGAAAGCCGGCAGATTCATCCACAAAGTCAACGATAGAGCCTTCCACCATTGGGGGGGTACCGCTGTTTGGCGACACAGCGCTTACCTATCGGCGTGTGGGCCAAGAAGGTGAGGCTGCCGCTTTAGCGCAGGTTCGCGCTCGTGCTTCGCGGGTGCAAAACTGGTCAGGAGGGTCTCCAACAGAGCCCTCTACGACGCGCTTGCGGAGCTGGGTCAACACTTGCGCAACCCTCGCAGCTTACTCCGCAGCACGAGTCCTAGACATCACCGGTTACCTTACCGAACCCCAAGGTTGCTCTTCCCGAGGGCTGCAGCTTAAGCGCAGAAAGGAAGAGTGTGGCAGGTCGTAGCTCCCAAGGCGCGACATCAAGTGTCCGGAAGCGAAGTGCAATTTGCCCGCTACCAGTTGTAATGTAAATCCGTTTTTGCCTGGGCCGCAGCCAAAGCGCGGTCAGCCGAAAGGTTTCGCAGGCCATGGCCTTCGACGCAGGTCCAACTGGCAATGTAAAGCGCAAGTGCTGCAAGGACTTCAGCCGCCCAACCGGAGGGTTGTGAAGAAAGCTTGGAGTAAAGCATCGGGCCCGACGGGCGAAGTGCTTGGCCTTCCAGCATGGCCTTTTTTCAATCTAGTCGACCCCAACCCCCCCGCCCCGCACGCCGTGTGACTACCCAAGCCCTCCTAGACACCAGGTCTAAAACCACCTGCGGACAAGTGGCAGCGTGTCAGGTAAGCCAATGAAACTGCGCAGTTGTGTAGAACGCGCAGATAGCGGAGGTCTTCTTGCGTTTGAAGGAGCTACGTTCCCGAATGCTGGTCTTTGTCTCCGCTGCGCTGTCAGCGCCGAGCAGGAACGGAAGTTCTGCCAGCAAGTTAGCAGCGCAGCTCATGACTTGTCTGCTTCGCATCTTCAGGACAGCTGCGCGCAGGTGTTGGTGGCATTCTGAAGGTCTCTCACTAAGAGAACCAACCCACAGTCCTGGAGCCTGCTGCGAGCAAATGAGAATGCTGCGTCTGCCAGCACCGCGTATTTGAACCTGAGATTCAACTACGCAAAGTTGGACATTTGCAGACTTTTCTGTGACCCCACCGAAACCACGATTCACTGCTATTCGCGTAGGATTTGCACAATTCCCAACCCATGTCCAAGAGAGACCATCATTCCGTCCGGGCAAACCCCCCCGGCCTGCCATCCTGCATGACAAACGATAGGCGTGGGTCAAGTCCATCTTTTGCCACCGCGCGGCAAGTTCATGACGTCGCATGAGATTGCGGGGCATCAATGAGGTCGCGGGAAGATGCGAGTTTCCAGTCGAGCTGCTGGAGCTGCAGGAGAAAAAACATGTGGAATGCGCCGCTGTGTTGTCCCTAGAGGTCAGCTTCCTATTCCTCTCAAGCGCAGCAGCACTCATTTTACTCTCTGGGGCGGGGGGGGGGGAGCGTTTGTTCAGGGTTGAGGGTTGCGGGCTGAAAGATATGGGAGGGGGGTTGTTTAGGGCTCAACCCGGACAACCGTGCATCTGTCTGTATAAACAAGAGGAGTCCTTGAATAGCTTCAGCCCGAGCTTTCCTCTGAGAATAAAATGCGTACCGCGGAAGGTGACCTCTAAGGCTAGACAACACAGCTGCAATTAAAACCAACCTTAAGTTCAAAACCATTCTTCAAACTTTTGCAGAATGGTTTTAGCTTAAGGCGCTACGATCTCAGTTGCAGCTGCGTAGTCTACCCGTAGAGCTCAGCACTTCCATTTATTCTCACGAACGGCGGCGAACCTCTGCTCTTCAGGCTTGAAAGTTTGTTGAACCGTATGGAGGGGGGTTGGGAAAAGTTCAAGCCAAACAGCCGTGCATCAGCCGTGCATCCTCCGGTGAGAACAAAATGAGTGCTGCCGTACCAGACGGAAATAAGAAGCTGAATTCTAGAAGCATGAGTTTTCTTCCTGTTGCAAGGAATGGGGCCCACAGTTAGAACATCGGCAGATGCACGGGCTTGAACCTATGTTTGAAGCAAACCTTCAACTTGACCTCGAAGGCTTGCAAACCAATTGCGCGGAGTAGAAGCCAAGGGTGGCAACTAAAAGGCGTGGCCGCAGTTTGGCAAACGCGCCCGGACTCCCGCCATGCATTCATGGCGGGCACCGGTGCGTCTGCCAAACTTTTGAAAAAGGCGTACCTTTGCGGCAATGGGTTTCAAGTCTTCAAACTTTCAACTTGGCCTGGAAGGCTTGCAAACAAATTGCGCGGAGTAGAAGACAACGGTGACAACCAAAAAGCGTGGCCGCAGTTTGGCAAATGCAGCCGGACTCCCGCCACGCATTCATGGCGGGCCCAGGTGCGTCTGCCAAACTCTTCAAAAAGGCGTACCTTTGCGGCAATTGGTTTCAAGTCTTCAAACCTTCAACAATGCGGAGTAGAAGACAACAGTGACAACTAAGATGCGTGGCCGCAGTTTGGCAAATGCACCTGGATGCCCCGCAAATGCATTCGCAGGCATCGGGGGTGTATTTGCCAAACTCTTGAAAAAGGCGTGCCTGTGTGGAACGTGTCAGTTGTAGCTGCCCTTGAGCAACCTTTGTTTGTCATCATGCGTCCTGCCGGAGTGTTGTCAGTTTGTTGTCACTCAGCATTGCCATGACGCGCTCAAGTTGCCAAATAGTAAGCCTGACTGCGATGTCGCAGTCTAGCGATGGACGACGGCACGTGAGAAAGTGGTGCAAATTATTCGGTGGGCGAAGGTCGTCGAGTCAACTAACAATTAATGTGAAGCGCAAATGCTGCAAGGACTTCAGCCGCCCAAACCGGGGGGTTGTGAAGAACACAGCTGAGGCAAAACGAACTCGAGTAACGCGCCGGGCCCGACGGGCGAAGATGTTTGGCCTTAGTGAAAATCTGGGTGTTGCCGGCGTCGCTGGAAAGGAGAAACATTTCGAAAGCGCCTCCTTGGCCGCTTCAAAGAGAAGAAGATCTCGTTGTGCTTGAGTGAGGCCGTGTTGGAAAATGAGCGGAAGAAGCTTGGGGCGTGTCAGGCAGCTCTCATTTCGCAGGACGCACGCGCGGAGATGCTGTCTGTCAGATTCGCATGTGTGTCAAGGGGCGAGAAGAAAGCCTCCGCCTGGGTGACGCGGGAAGCCGCCAAAGTTTCGCAAGAAGGCCAAGGCGCATGTTCGCCAAAGGGTGGAACCTAGGCAACGCCTGCAACGCCTTTCTATGCTGTTACGTTGCTTTGGAAGGACAAGACAAATGGTTTGTTCGCCCTGACGCTGCTCAGGAAACGCTTAACCACCTTTTCG
>CAUJNA010003322.1:660528-693494 GCA_963377175.1 Effrenium voratum
CGCGCTCGTCATCTTTCACGCGATCGCCACCTACTAGTTCTTCATGATTAGGCAACGCAGAGACCAATGTGTTTGGCCATTGCGAAGAAGGCTAAGGCATAAGTCCGAGTCTGAGAAAATGCGCCTCATTTGGAACTCAGAATTGGGTTGGACTCACAACACTACATGGTAGCAGTGTGAACTGTTTGCCTTAGGTCGCTTAGGCCAAACAAAAAGTGAGGTCCGCTTCAAACATCGAAACCAAATGTAATCTGAATGGAGGCCAAGAATGGGCGGGCCAGCTGTCACGCCAGGAAGCTTAAAAGATCTGAATCTGGCGCGCCGAACCACAAACAATGCACACATGAACCTGTCACGTGCGTGGCATTCCTGCGACACGCGCTCGCGTTCTCAGCAAGCATCTCAGAAGATGTTGGCAGCATCATCCTCGCAAAGATCTGCTTGGGTGCGATGTCCCCTTTGCTTCCAAAGGGACTGTGCCAAAGGACACGCTAAGAACCCAACGGGTGGGGGCTGGAAATCCGCATTGCCTGCGGGACCGTCTCGTTCATGGTGCAGTCCTGAGGCAACTGATGTCACGGACCAACATGTCCAACATGTTAAGCGTTGCGGGCGCTACCTAGGTAGGTTGACTTACACCCCCCACCAGTCCTCGGCCCGCTTGTTCTTGCCCTTGGTTGGCCCGTCGGCCTTGCCTGAGTGTGACCTTTGGGCTTGCGACATCAGCTCACATCCATAGCGCTATTCTGGATTCTGCTTCTCTTTCTTGCCCTTCTTATCCTTGGGGTTCTTATCAGCCTTCTTCTCTTTCTTCTCTTTCTTGTCCTTTTTCTGACTCTTATCCTTCTTTTCTTTGTGTGTCTCGGTCTTGTCCTTCTTGTCGTGCTTCTCATGCTGTGTGGTCATTGGGGTCTGGGTTGTGCCCGTGCTCTCTGCTGGTGTTGGCGCTGGCGGCGGTGGGAAGTTTAAAGGCTGCTGCGCTGCCCGTGACTGTGCCTTGGCTTTGGCGCTCTTCGGCTTCGGTGTGGGTTTGGGCTTGGGCTCTGGCTTCGCCAGGGTCAACTCAACTGCAGTGGCGTTGGGCTCGCTGCAGGTTCCAAGAGATTGGCGGGCTTGACTGCTGCAGCGGCGGGGGTAATTGTCAGAGCGATTGGCTGGAGGGCAGGCATCTCCTTCAACTGCGTTTGTTCGTTTGGCGCAACTGATAGCTGCTTAGCATCAGTAGTTGATGGCTGCGGCGGTGCCTCCTCAGCAGCAGCGGCTGTCGATTGCAATGGCTGCTGCTGCTGCTGCTGCTGCTGCTGCTGCTGCTGCTGCTGCTGCTGCTGCTGCTGCTGCTGCTGCTGCTGCTGCTGCTGCGCACGCGTATCCTCCGCTGGAAGTGTCTCTTGGTTCCGTGTCTCAACAAGGCCAAGGGCTGATTGCTGTTGCGTCGCATCAGCAATTGGCGATGTCTCCTAGTCACTCGGCACTGGCTGAGTTACCTTCACAGGAAGGGCGCCCATGACCCTGCGCTGTGTCTCTCCTGTGCTGGAAGTGTTGCCTGGTCCTGTGTTGGAACTCGCTCGTGGTCTGGTGGCTGTTGCTTTGGGCTGGGGGTCTGGTTGGGCTGTTGCCCTTGTGGGCCTTGCTGATCCTGCTGCTGTTCCTGCCCAAGTTGGCTCTCTTGCTGGTCAAGCTCGCGCTTGCTGCGATGTTTCTCCACAGCATCCCTGAAGCAAATTTCTGCAGGCAAAGCAAGCCGTGTGGAGCTTCGTGAGGCAGTCGATCAGGTCCTGGATGACTGGAGTCCTGCGCAGCACACAACCACTAGGCCATAAAGGAGTAAAGGTTCCCAGCCCTGAAGTTCGGAAAGTAAAACTCCTTAGACAACTATTACGTGCTCTAGTCCAAAAGTCACTCATACACACGGCATCCTGAAATTATCAAAACCAAATGCCAAATTTCAAAACCAGGCGCCCAGGGTAAGCTTCCTTCAGCAACTCAGGCCGAGCAAGACGGCACTCTAAGGGCTACATGGTGCACGGCCACCGCCTTCTCAATAGTGATGGCGCCAGGAGGCACATATAATAGACTACGTCTCCCGCGACAGCGTAGTGTGTGCGAAGGCTATCTACGGGCTGGTCTGTGTACCCTTGAGCAGTGATTGACCTCACATAGTCCACAGTGTCCTGCGTAAGCACGTGCGAGTGCGAGGGGAGACAACGTTCGGCCAAACTGAAACTTTTAAACCTAAACGGTGCAATGCAGCAGCACCGCGCCAACAACAAGTGGTGTGTCAATGAGAAGTGCGCCCTTCAGCGACGGCCACGTGCCGCTAAATTCGTCAGCATCATGCTCGCGATCATTTTCACCTACCGCGCGCTGCTTCGCGATTAGGGCGTGGTCTGCCGCCTCGTTGGCATCACAAACTGCAAACAACTTGTTGCCACTGAATTACTGAATTGGTAGATAAAGGCGCCAATGCCACCCGGGATGTTGCCCGAGTATAGGCCGCCCCGAGCAAAGCCAACCCACGACATGCCAGAGACCTTGTTGCGCTCCTTGATTTGCTCGCGTTCAGGGCCACTGCGCTTATGCGCCGCCCTTAGCCTCGCCAAAGGTCATCAATGCAAACAATCCCACCCACACACAAGCCAGCAAGCAAGCGAGCCAAGAAAGAAACAAACTAGTAAGCAAACAATCAAACGAACCAACAAACAAACGAACCAACAAACAAACAAATAAATACAAACACGTCAACACACCAACACCCCAACAAAACAACAAACACAGAAACCAACAAACAAACAACAATCACAGGCGTTCCGCGTGTGACAACGACAATTGTGGCAACACCATGCATGAGTACAAAGGGGTCTGGGCGCTGTCACGCTGCAAGTTTGCAAGGTGCGCACGGTCAACAACAAAGCTGTCAACAACAAAGCTGTCCACTAACCGGCAGCAAACAAAAAGGATAGCTGAGCAAAAGAAGCCAAGCGCGCTGAAATCCACAGAAGTACTTCCTGCGATCGCGCATGTCAGTTGGCGCTTCCCCGCCGCCTGCGCTCCATTTGCTGCACTTCCGTCTTGAGCTGCAGAGGCGAAGCCGACTGGTGTTAGGCGCTCCTCACGCAAAAGCAACTCTGTCTCTCTCAGGGCGCCGCGCCGCAAAGGCAAAAGTGACGTAACGGCGCCGCAGCGCGCCGCATTGTGCCAAACACTTGTAGGCTTCACGATGACCGATCAAGTAGTCCAGAAATCTGGAAAGCAGGAGCTCTCCGTAGGTTTGCCTCACATTCTTTATTTGCGCCGCGTCGGGTTCCAAGCCCTCACGCTCCTCATCTATCTGACTTGGGCAGGGCAACGCTGCAAGCACGTGCGGTCATGCGTGCGCGCATCAAGTTGGAAGCAAGCAGCTCAGCCGGCTTCTAAGCTCAAACTGCGTGCTCTGAAGGATTGAGCCCAAGTGGTCTTGCGCAACGGCCCATCCTGCAACTTTGTCAGCCTATCCTGCAACGGCCCATGGATGTGGTCGGGTCGGTACTCCTCGCATGGGATGAGCGCGCAAACCAAACGCACAAGCGCTAAACTAACACATGCTGAACGCTGACTATCACCAAACGCCGCACGCGGAATGCGCGTGTCCTGCGTGATTGAGTCCAACATTCTTTGGCAACCGCGGTCCGAATCGCAGGCAGTGATAGTGCGAACTGAGCCACGACCAAGCTTCGCATCTGCACAGGGGTGGAGAGTTCCTGGCTGTCAGGCTGGTCCAACAAGGCGATTGCAATGGTTTATCATGGTTTATATCAGTGTTAGCTCGCCGCGCTAGTTTTAAGTTTCAAGGTGCGGGGCGGGCTGGGGATGGGTTGGGCGGGCGGGTGGGTTTGGGCGGGTTGGGCAAAGGCTGGCGCAAAGTGGGGAGGTACGGCCCGAAGGCCTCCACCCCCACACAGCCTTGGGTTGGGGGTCTTGGGCCAAATAGGCTTGAACCGTCCCTGAGTATACCCCCCTCCGGCGCAAGAAGAATAAACCTGTAAAAAGGGAAATGGCCGCAATATAAGGTAGTGATAATGCGAATTTCCACAATCTGCAAAAGCGATGGCTCCTTTTTACACTGTGCTACAGGTAATGACCTCCTAAAGGTTTTTAGAAATATTGCGCATATGTTCAAACCGGCCTTTCACTTCAATTTACCCCACAACGGAAACGGAGGCTGCCTATGGGGACGAGAAACGAAACAAAAGTTTTTGGTGGCGGGCCGAGGGTTCGAGCCCGCGCCCTGGTCCCTTGTTGGGCCCCACCGGGTTCCCACATCCTTAGTTAGGATACAATTAAAAACCATTACTCTTTCTCCAACAATCATAGTCGGCCCCAGTTTAAAAAATATCCTACATCATGTTAGTGTCGCCTCTGGGGTTACACAGAATCTGCCATGTAAGCGGTGCCCCGGGTAAAAAAAAAAGAAAACATAGCACTCGGGGAAAGTACAACCGACGGCCGGTCTTTCTGGGGACGTCGCTAACGGTGGCTGCTTCCTTGAGCAGGCGGCCCTTATACCCTGAGGGCTCTCAACGAGAACAAGGGTCACGCGCGCCTCCTTGTTGAGCTTAGAATCTGAATGTTCAAAGGTCCAAGGGTGTGCCTACTCCGAACAATCTGCTCTCCTAACCAACCATTTTCGCATGCGTGCGACTGTCAAATAGTAAGCGCCTAGCCAATCTGCCCAACCTAGGGTTCAAATGAAGACGGGCGCCGTCGAAACGCAATTGCGTTTGGAGGCCGCCCCTCCACTACCATCATGAAGGCTAGGGGCCGTTCCAAGGCAAACAGGCTTTCCGACCTTTGCGGAAATCACGCTATCCGGTCTGAACCCCCCCCCAATAGCAGCGTGGTATATTTTGGTTCAAGCGTCATCATCATCATCATCATCATCATCATCATCATCGCCTTGGGTCATCAAATTGTTGGCGCGCAGGTGATGAAGTATTACGATTTGTAACTCATCACGGTCACCCAAGCCTTCTGCGTCTGTTGCGTCATGCGCTTGCGCGGTCAGCCCAAGCCCGGCTGGATATGTCTCCGCCAAAGCATCTCGTCATCCTCTGAGGCTAGCTGGACCAAATTCCAGCTTGTGAGCAACTCAGGAACGCAACATGCCGATGTCAATGACTCAATGACCTCGGCCTCGGATGTATGAGGGAGCTTCTTTGCGGCTGTGGCAACTGAAGCTTCGTTTTGGGTCCGACAGACCCTTCTGCCGCAGATTCGACAACTTGACTCTGCTCCTCCCAGGATGCGTTTGGTTTGACATGCGCTTGCCAGTTCGCACTTGTGTGAGCATCGCTAGACCAATCAGGCCTTCCCGATATCACGAAGGAGTAGCGCTGCTTTGCGAAGTGCGTCCACCTACAAGTAGCCCCAAGCAAAGCCGTTGAACAACTATGCTTGAATTGCGAACACACAAAGACAACATGCTTGGCCGGCCTCGCGTTCAGACCCAAACTTGAGCACCGGCAAAGCCGCTGTCAAAATTAACTTTTGGGCGCGGCGTGCTTGTTTGGCAACTTCAGCCAAGCAATCCGCAACCTGCTGTTGGGTCCATAGCCCGCTCATCGGCCAGTTTCAGCCGCTATTGCTGCTGTTTGCTGCTTACCACGGGTCCTGTGCCTTGGTGCGTAACTTGGCCCCCGGTTTGCCGGTCCTGGTTTGCCCTGGCAAAGACTGCGGCCACATCGCAACTTCTGGGTCCATTAAAGTGGTTTTGAAAACACCCCGCAAAATGTTCACTTTAGTCGGCACTTCAGTCGGCCGTCACTTCAATCAGTCGGCCTGAGTTTTAGGGTCGCGGGGTCGCTTGTGACCTGTTTTTTTGGTTGCTCGTGACCTGTGTTTTTGGTTGCTTGTGACCTGCCGTAGTTTCACGCTTTTGATGCACGCACTCGCGCACCTTTGCGCCCAGGCACCCAGCCACCCACGCGCCTACACGCCCACACACCTCGAAACACCCACGCACCCACGCGCTTTTGCAACATCACGCCTGCGCAGCAACATGCGCAACATCACGCGTAGCCTCACGCGCAGCAGCGTCAAAACACAGTGTTTCGAAGCGCGGTGCCAAGCTTGCCCATCAGAACTTGCAGAAGCTACGAAGGGACATTGATGTGTTTACGCTTGTTTCCCACTGGTGCTGGCGCATGCCAGTGACGGCGAACGTCACCATGACCCCTCCCCACCCCCTCCCCGCCAATGCTGGAGCGCGCAAGCATCACCAGTCCCCCACCCCACCCAAGCGTGCCTCCCCATCCCTTCTTTACCGGTGCTGCAACGTGCCAGTGCCTGCAAACAGCACCGCCCTCCCCTCCCTTCCCCGAACGTAACATTCCTCTCATTCCCCACCCTTCCCCGGAGCGTGCCAGTGACAGCTATTCCCCCACCCCACACCCCCTCCCCTCCGTTTTACCAGTGCTGGAGCGCGCCAACCATTCAACAACCGTTGCAAGCGGTCGGGTCGCACAGGCCGCAAGTGACCCAGGGTCGCAAGGGGCCACATGGGGCGGGTCGCAAGTGACCCCACAGCCCCGTGGAAATGGAATTGTTGCGGCGGTTGGAGAAACGGTGAACCTAAAGCCGACATTCGTTCTTTGAGAGAGCAGACCCCCCTCAAACGCCCAACCGCAGAAGACCCGATTAATTACGCAAGAAACAAGGGGCACCACAAATGAAAGTTCAAGGTAGCTTGAGGCGGCGGCATCCCCGCAAATGTCCGACCGCAGAAGACCCGAGTATTTTCCCTAATTTGCGTGTGCAGCGCCCCCTGAAACGCCCAATCACAGAAGACCCGACCAGTTGCACCATCAAACATCATCCGCGCCGTCAAATTCAACTTGCCCCCTGCAGCCAGGATAACTCGAGGTAGCCTTAGGGGGGATGCAACACAAAGCAACCTGCTCAGCTGTTTGGTGCGGGCGTGAATCACTCAACTCCATTGTCACCAGCAGCTTGTTGGTGCAGAAGCAGAATATAATCCATGCTCAGAAAGGATAGAAATCTTTTTCGTTTTGCCTTGCAATTTAGCGGAAGCAGGTGAAGACGCAGCCCGGCAATTTGTTTATGGAACGATCACATCCTCAAAATGCGCGCTAATCAATGCTGCTGCAGAAAACCCTTTGGCTGGAATAGTCCTATTTCGCGTGACATTTCTGGATCAGCTTTTGCAAGAGCAAGGGCGACGAAAGGGTCCTGTCGATCGGACGCTTACCCATTTGGCTCTTATGGGACTAAACCTTATGCGAATAGGACCGCGAACGTCCTCCGAAGATGACGGAGAAGGCCGACCTTCCCGGCAATGCCGCTCACCATGCCGAAGCCGACGAAGCGTCCAGCCGCCAGCGCAGTCGACAGGGGCTCGCGCGTAAGGTTCGCGTAAGCTCGCCTAGCTTGGCTGCCCGCTGGCCCTTGCGATAGATGCCGCTGTTTCTTGCCCTGCAGTAAGAACAACAACGCCAACCCGCTGAAACTCGTGAGGGTAGTTCTCTGTCATTTTCTTCCTCAGAGAAAGCCACGCAATCTTGATCAGTTCTGGCGGCAGCGTGGGAAAAGGAGCCCGCGTAAGCAATGCTTGTGTCATTGGGGGGAAACGCTCAAAACGCCGACGCGCAAGCGATGCGTAAGCTCGACGTGCCCGCTGACTCCCACGTAAGCTAAAACATGGGTCGCGTAAGGAAAGCGCAAGCTCGCGCGTTAGCAACCTAGTGCGACATAGGGATTTATCGGAGGTTTATAGAGTCGCCCATCTTGCATTGCATGCCTCCCAGCACGCACCTGCTGCACCTTAGTCTCAGCTTCGCCCAACCTGGACTATGCTCACAGCCGAAACGTGCTCCAAATAGGAGCCCAACAGATGCCTAACGTCACTTTTAGACTTTATGTAGAAAAGAAGTCGGATACAGCAGTAACATCCCCTGGCAAGACCAGCAAAGCCGCTGGTAAGCGAGCCTCAGGAGCTCCGAGAAGGCAGGCCTCAAAAGCCTGCCGAGAGAATCCAAAGTTGCGCAAAGGACGACTGAAGCACCAAACGAGAGCAATGTCCTCGTAAAGTTGTCGCACGAACGCTCTCATGTGTGCACGAGTGCTCTCGAATGTGTGCGACCTGCTTCGTGCCCGCAGACCATGCTGCGTTTGGCGACACTGTCTGACGACACTTTTTAGCTTTGCAACACCATGGAACTGTCCACCCCAAGTGCTACACTGTGTTGCGCTCGGCGCGCGCGGGAGCTGAGGTCGACCTGTGCGCAGCGCACGGGTGGGAATGACGCCGCCCTTTCGATCTATCGCGCCCGCGCGCGGGAAGGCGTGTCGCGGTGCTGTTTGGCTACCTTGCTCCAGACGTTGTTATATATAAACTTGTCTGCGCCAACGGGACTGTTGTGCGCAAGAGTGCGTAATGTCTAATCACTGAGGGTGTAGGATTTGTCCGCCACGCATGGCAGCGACCCGCCAGCACGGCTGTAACTTTCTACCTGCGTCTCGAATGCGCAGTGTAAAAGCCGGCTGCGCCACGTGCGCCGGGGAGCATTAAAAAAGAAGTTCAGGGGCCCAAGAAGACAGGAAAGAGGTTGGTCAAACAGAAGGCGCGGGCAGGCCGTTGCAAAACTGGGTAAAACAAACAAAGGAAGATGAGCAAGAAGGGAGACAGACTTGGAAACTTAATCCTGTATCAGGTTGGAAGGCTTGGGTTTACAGGCTTCATTCTGCAAGGAGTGTATTGGATCATGCGGGGCCTTTTGGCTCAAGTATGATCCAAACTGGCTAAACTTTAACTTCTGGTTTTGCATGTTCGGCAAAGGTTACTTGTCGAATGTTGGCAGTTCCAGGAGTTGACTTGGCCGTTCACACGGATCGTCCTCTCTTGTCCACAGGCGCCTACCTCGACTTCAAGCGCCATGTGGGCAATTTGCTGCAGCAGGGGAATCACGGCCAGGCCCGGCTGCTCTGGCTTTCGGCTGTGGAAGTGTTGCATGCCCCCTTCGTGCAAACGCCCCTGCCCGTGGTTGATAGTGGGGAGATACCCCACTTACAATTTGCGCCCTGCATTGATGCCCATTGTGCAAGATGTGACGGGTCTCTTGGCGGCTTCAAGTTCCCGTTCATTGGCACCTGGTGTCGGCGTGCAGTCTTGGTTCAAGAAGGCGCGTCTGCAGCGGAGGCCTGGGCCGCCTATCATGGGTGCTATGAGGAGGATTGCCTGTCAGAGGCCCTGGTGGCTGAAGCAGGCAGTGGCCTCCGTGCCCAGGACATCATCCCGATGTATGTCTCCGCCATTGCTGAATCTGGCGACCTCCCCTTCGTGTTTTTTCATGGGGACCTGGAGGAGATGGAGCTTGGGGTCTCGGAGTTGGACCGAGCCATGGCCCAGGGAGGGTGACTCCCTGGCCAAAGCCACAGCGGGGAGGCTTCTCCGTGGGGTGGCTGGACGAGGGGAGGAGGAACCTCCGTCTGGGCGGTTTTTGCGCCTACTGCGGCAGCAGGGCTCAATCTGTTTGCGCATCATGTGGCATCCACCAATGCGAAGCCTGCCCCATCCGTTGCTGCCAAGGCTCTACGCTGGGGGGTGCTGCTCCTAGCCATGGCGTTTCGCGGTGACGCCACTCCTGGGCGCTATGCCACTGAAGCCATGGAGCACTCCGGGGGCGACCTGGGCGGCTCTGGCGAAGGCAGGAGGCCAATGTTCGTGCTTTTCGGCAGAAGCGCGGGCTGATGCAGGACTCCGACTTCGGCTTCGCCTTTGAGGCCTTCGAGGATGCCGTCCGCGCGGGTGGCCACTTCGTCGCCGCTGAATGGGCGCGGGTGCGGGCGGAGCAGCAAGCCCACCTTCTCCCGGCAGCTGCGGCAGTGGTGGAGGTGGATCCCTGGCGGGTGACGCCGGTGGGGCCATCGACCCTCCGCCGGCCTGCAGCGCGGCTCCCCACGAGCAAAGTGGGCCTGCGGTTGAGGCAGAACCCGGACAACGCCGAGGCGGTCGGCCGCAGGGTCAACCTGCTGACCGAGGCCTTCATGAAGCTGGGCATCCTTCGACCTCGGAGGCATGACGACCCGACGCTATGCCGATTGGCAGCAAGCGGTTCGGAGACTTGCTCAGGAGCGAGTCACCCAGTCTGAGGCGACCACGATCCTGAACGCGGCAAGGACGTACCAGGAGCTCTCGCTCTTCCTTGCAGCCAGGGACGCGCAGGACACGGAGGAGTTGGACTTTCACGCCTTCCTCGAGCAGGCCATGTCGCCCTCGCGAGCGCTGCAGTCTTTGCGCTTGTTGTCCAACAGTGGCAGGTTGCAGTGGCAGCTGGACCGCCTGAAGCCGGAAGGTGAGGTCCCAGGCCGTGGTGGTGGAACCGCCGGTGCAGAGGGTGACTCAGCACCTCTACCTTTACCAGGGCGTGGTGGAGCCCCTCGAGCAGCTCACGAGCTATTCCTGGAGACGGTTACTGCCGACAGTGAGTGGGCTCATTGATCCGCCTTCAGGACTCGGAAATTGTTTCCCTGGGAGACTGGCAGAACAAGATCGAGGAGCGCGTCTCGATGCCGTTCCACTACAGCGGCGGCAAGTACGCCCTGTCCAGGACCAAGATGAGAGCCTTCCTCGTGGCTGCTAAGGTGGCAAGACTGCGAAGCCTGGGAGACGGTCACCGACAAGGAGATCGCCAAGGCCGACGAAGAGGCCAAAATCAAGGCTGCCCAGGCGTTCCGAGGGGACACAGAGGTGATCTGGGCCCAGGCACCGCAGACCACGGCGCTGAAGAGGCGTTTCTCCCTGAGCCAGTCGCTCGTGCACAACGCCCGCGAGTGGATGAGGAGGCCGGCGCCTTCGGTCAAGGCCATGCCATCCAGGCTGGGCGAGATCTTCCTCACGGGGCATTTGAAGAATGGCACAGCATTGTGCCCGGACTTCAACACGGGAGAATGCCGCCAGGATCCGTGCGCAAGGGAGCACTTGTGCGCGATGCTGCAGCAGACAGGCAGAGTGCCGAGCAAAGCGGCGGATGATCGAGGCTAAGCTTCGCGAGCTGGGGCTGCCCGTGCCGGCTGACCCTGTGGAGGTGGGAGCGGGGCGCCGTCGGAGGCACCGGCTAAGAAGCGCCGAAGAATCTTGCCCCCGCCACTGCCGATCGCCCATGTCGTCCAGACCGTCGGCCGAGGAGCTTCGTGAGGCTGCAGCAGCCGACCACGTTATGGACGTTGAGGATGCGGAGATCGGGGAAGCTGCCTCGGTGGATACCAGGCGCCTGGCCGGGCAACTTCTTGGAGATCCCGGAGTGCCTGGGCTTGAACCCGGCTGACAGCAAATGGGACCGGTTGGCAACAGTTAGGGGAAGTCCGCCCAGATCCCATCGCTGATCTACAACAACGTGAGAGGCGGCCAGCCCTCTTCTTGGCGGGCATCCCCACGGCAGTCACGGCTGCAGCCTTCCCAGCATGCAGCCTCCAGGTTCCCAGCCCATCGCCCCATCGAATTGCCATTGCCAAGGCTTGCAAAAAGGAAGGCTTAGTCAGCGTGTGTTGGAGGCCGATCTTCCTGGCAGCTGGGGAAGTAAGGCCACCTGTGTAAAGATACGTGTTTGCAGCTGCCCTCAAAACATGAAAATCGTATACTATACTAAAATATTAACGTCTGAAGATCTTAAAATGCGGGAATCTTCAGAACTTGAACTCTGAAGACCTTACACTATTAAGATACAAAAGTCGGAAAATCTTAGAATCGTATTAAGGCGTTACACTATTAAAACTGAAAATACTCATATTAAAAGATCTTAAGTGCATAAGCCCATAACATATTAGGATATTAAGCTCTTGGAACCTCAAAGCATTAACATCTGTAAATCTTAAGATATTCAAATCTTAGATTATGAAGATCTCAAAGTTCTAAAATCTTGAAACATTAAACCTTAATATCTTGAAACCCTAAAATCTTACATTCCTAACATCTTAGAAGGTTTAAACCTGAGAATCTTAAGATCTGACAATGAGAGCATCTTAAAATCTGAAAACATTAAAGCCCTAAGATCTTAGCATTTTACATCCTAGAATCTTAAACTCTTAAACTAGTAACATCTTAAGATCTTAAAATTTGAAAATATGTAATTCTTAAAATCTTAAACTCCTAACATATAAGTTTTTAAAATCTGAAAGCCTCAAAGCCTTAAACTCTGAGAATCTTAAGATCCTAAGATCTTAAGATCTTAGAATTTACAAATCTGAATATCGCGGACTCTTAAAATATTGACATCTTAGAAGATTAAGATCTGAAAGCCCTAGAATATTCAAATCATAAAACATGCAAATCTTAAAATATTTAATCCTAAATTGATAAAAATCTGAAGTTTTAAAATGTTGGAAACCTTTAA
This sequence comes from Effrenium voratum, assembly GCA_963377175.1. Classification (NCBI taxonomy): domain Eukaryota; class Dinophyceae; order Suessiales; family Symbiodiniaceae; genus Effrenium; species Effrenium voratum. Next base: position 672,912 of record CAUJNA010003322.1, read on the forward strand.
GTTGCAAGGGCTCTCATGCAAAAGCAAGTTGACATCCTTTTCTGACACTGTTCTGCATATTTTCAGGTTTGAAGGTTTCAGGAAACTACGATTTTAGGATTTTAAGGTTTTTAAGCTTTTCAGATTTCAGGATTCTATCATTTTAAGATTCCAGTATTTTAAGGTCCTGATATATATATATATATATACATATGACGTGTTTAGACTTGAAGATTCCACGGTTTTAAGAGACTCTTAAGATTCTGCTATTTTGAGATTTTCAGATGTTCCGCTTTAAGGGTTTCAAGATTCTATTACTTTCATAGTTTAAAACCTAAATATTTTGCTAGTTCAATTGTCTACTGCTTTAAGATCTTACGATCTTAAGATTTTAATATGTTAAGAATATGTGATCTTAAGATTTTGAGGGCAGCTGCAAACACGGATCTGTACACAGGTGGCCTTACTTTCGCACTGCCAGGAAGAGCAGCCTTCCAACACACCCTGACTGAGCCTTCCTTTGCAACCGTGGCAATGGTAATTCGATGGGGTGGTGGGCTGCTGCCGTGTCATTAACACTCGCTGGCACGCGCTTCGCGTGAAAAATCGTGAAAAGGCCGTCTTGCAAAAATCGGCTATTGTTTTTAAAAATATGCGCTAGTATAGATTAGGGGTGTGTTACGCCTGTAGGGGTTTATGAAATTCACGGTCTTTCCAGCAACTTTTCAGGCCTTGAGCGTTTTTGAGCTTTTTACCTCAAATTGTCAGTTTTGTAAGTACTATTTGAGCATGGAACTTCTAAAAGGTGCTCTTTAGAAACACTCTTTCCCATCATGCTGTCTCTCGCCCTCTTGATGTTTGAGTGAGCCTTGTTTGACGCATAAACGTTGTTTTCTTGCCATTGCAAGATTTGCGAAGCTTCACATGTTAGCTTCTGAAATTAGATCAGGGTGACAGTCGCAATTAAAGGCTTAGCACGATGTCGGAATTTCTGGAACAGCATCAACTATGTGAAAGAAGGTCTTGCAACCTCGGGCCAGCACGTTGGACAAATAAATATATATAGGAACGGCCCAGCCAACAACCTAGAAAACAAACGTTAAACAACTACATATTCCAGCCCTTTGCGTCGACAAAGGTCGGTCATGGCAAACCTCGTGTTCAAATTCAGGTAAAACCAGTCTAGTACTATAGTACTTTGTTGGTACTGCCGGTGACGTGAGTCAAACGTACTTGCCCACCACTTCACACAAAGCAACGCACGTGTCGTGTCAACTGTAGTAGCTTAGTCCGTGGATTGGACTGTGAGGTTCCTTGCAGCGTTTGACTTCCCAAGACGAACTGAAATCAGCAAACAGGCATACTCGCAACCCAAATGACTGTGGCCAGGAGAACAGCTGAGTGTGGCATGTATTCATCATGAATCATGTTAAGGCCCACACAGTCAGTGTGTCAGTTGGTGACCCTTCAACTTGCGGTCACTGCCTGCGCGCAAAGCGGCACACTTATCAAGCCCGATTCTTGTTGCGAATTGCTTACGTCACAAATTTTTGTGGGCTCACACATTTTACTGCACATGCTTCTTGTGAGTTGACGCATGCCAGCAGGGCAAGTCTAGACAACCATTCATGTGACACAACGCCCTGGACGCAGCGACATCTTCAGTCCACAGCAACCTTCGGGACTGTGAAACACCGTGAAACAAGCGTGAAACTACCGTGAAAGGCCTGTTTAGGGCGTAAACGGCCGTTTTTAGGCGTGAACTCGCAGCTTGGCTCCCTGCTCGTTAAGTTCTGGCTGAAACTAGGAGCTGGACCTTGCGTTGTTTGCCAAACATGGCTCACGTACGTGCATTCACGTCTGATCACTGCAAGGTATATGCTTATCACCCTTATTAGTTGTCCATTTTGATCCCCCAGGCTGGCACACAGCTGAACGACGGACACCCTTGCAAATGGCGATGCAATTGCAAACGCGGCTAAAACAAACGCATTGCGTGCAAGCAACGCCCAACCGGCAAGCAGTGGAGGAACCGTTGACCCTTCCCAAAGCAGTGAAAGTTGAAGTTGCAAGCACCGGTGCAACTGATCACAGGAGGCAGGCAGGCCCTCGCGGGTGGGTTTGGCTGGTTGCAGTCGCTCGAATCGCGTCGACGGGCTTTGTGTAAATTAGTCAGAAAACTGCATCTTTAGGCAGAAGAACAAATCAGGAGTGCAGTAAGGGTAGGCTGGCAGGTTTAACAGCCCGATATAGCACCAACCGCCTTCGCCTACTATAACCTAATCGCTCGCCTTTGCCTGGCGCTCGCAGCACAGATGGAAACGAATTCAATCAAACCCCGCATCATGCATATATCCAAGTCGCCTTGCCTTAACGTTCTTAACTGCTGAAAAGGCTGCAACTCTTTGTAAGTGGCAAGCTAGTTTCTTTGCTCGCAGTCAAGCAGAATAAGTTATTTAAACGACATATCATAATAGAGAAGGATATTGGCCCGTAGTGCAGCGCGCTCAGAGCTAGCCAATCCTTCAATATGAAACTAAGTTAAATTGATGCCTATCTCACTCTCTCTCTCTCTATCTCTCTCTTTTTTTTTTCGCTAGAAAGCCCTTTGGACGGCGACAAACTTCAAGATACAAGGCCCCCATGACAAACACCAACACCAATGCTATGTTTGAACTCTTGAACCGCCACCAAGCCCCATTCCAACAGCCATAAGCAAAGGCCCTTTCTATAAAGGCCTTTCTTTTGGCCTTTTGAATCCCAGGGTCAAGTGGCACCCCAAGTATAAACAAGGTCTTTAGGCTTGCTTCACACATCTGAAACAGAAATGGGAGGGGGGGGTCGGGACAGCTTTACCGCGGACCTTGTCGAGCAAAACAGGTTCTCGGGAGGGCTCCGCAAAATTGATCTTCGAAGGGTTCTTCGAAGCTTTGGCGCAAACTCGACAAGTGCCAAAACGGTTCCGCAGAACCGTTAGTCGAAGATCCGAGGCAAGTTTTGAAATCACACGCTGTTCTCGCCTAGCTTTCAAAAAAACTTTGTCGAAGTTATGCGGCGGCGGAAATCCAGACCCGCGCCGCTTCCAGAAATCACAAGCGTGTGGTTTTCCCAATGGTCTTCAAAACTTGTGATTTGCCCAACGGTCTTCAAAAAGTGTAAGGCACCCGCCCATGTTTTGAAAGGCCCGCAAGTTTGGGCTGGCAAAGCACATGTGGCTTCCCCATAGTGCGAACTTTCCTAACAACAAAGGCCCCTTCGACATAACGTGCGCTGAAAAGGCAAATTCTGGGCTCCACATATAACCGCTGCGGGCCGAGCGACGCACCACTTAAGTTGCCCTGCAGCGCTGCAAGAACACGAAATAGTGGGTGGAGAGAAACCATATAGTAGCACCCTCCGCGTAGCGCAAATGGGTCTATTAGGATCCCCCCCAATGTATGGCCGGATATGATTTGCGGAGGCTGCGCTGCTTCGTTTCCGGCGGGCAAGCGTGTCTGGCGATTGACCATGCGGAGCGCACAAATATGAGTCACGTCATGCTGCAACGCTCACATGTAGTGCGACACGCAAGTCGCAACACGCTCATCACACATTGCTTTCAATAAGGGGAGACTAGCCCCACAACCTCTTTTTCTACAGTAGGAAGCCCGTTTGGTTTCTTCTTCAGTCCTTCTTTGACTCAAGAGTGGGTGTTCTCTTCACGCATCCGAGAAATTCCTTCAGCCGAATATGAGTTGTTCAGTAGAGACCCGTAATATTGCGTGTGGCCTTGGGGGTGTGCGTTTTCAAGGCGCTCAGCGGGTAAACAGTGGACGTGCTGAACCGCGCCCCCGCCCCCTCCCCCCCGCGAACCACAGCTTCGAGATAAAGAAAGATTTTCACACGCTTTTGCACGCAGCGTCATTGCGTGATGCTGCGCGATGCTGAGCATGGCCGGCTCATGCTCCCGGATGCGGTTGTTGTCACAGCCTAGGAAGGAAACGTGATGTCGAGGTCGCGCCGTGTGTGCTTCTTCGGCGCTGAAAAGTTGTGACTTTCGCGCCGGTGTTGCGGTCGTGCTTTTGGTGCGCTTCTTTGGCGCCTAAAAGAACTAGTTCTGTCTTTCGAGCCGGGCTGCGGCCGTGATTCGAGTGCGCTTGGTTGATGACGAAAAGATGCAACTTTCGAGCCAGGGTTTTGGAAGTACATCTTTGGCGCTGGGCAGTGCGATTTTCGGGCCAAGCCCGCCTTCGAAGGGGCGGCGCGCAGAAACTTTGCGCAGCTCAAACCGGTCACTTCGGCGCGGAGCCCGAGCGGGGGTATATTTCTATCACTTGTCCGGGCGCTTATTGCCGCAGCCTCTGTATGACAACGCGTCGGATCCGGCTTACTGCTGCTCGTGCAACGTCTACCTTGAGATTTCGCGGCGCGCAATCACGCAGGGCCTTTTGCAGGCCCCTTTGATATTTTACGACGCTGCCAGAATCTTAGCAGGCCGTGAGAATCGTGAAAATGCATTGACCTCGAAAATCCCGTATGACCTCGACCGGGGGCAATTAAGGTCGTGAGCGTATGGCCTCCAAAATTGCGATCGGACGGGTGTCAAGGAACAACACGCAGGCAGCATGCGTACAGTGTGCAAATCAAATGCACGGCCGATGCGAACAAAGCGCATGCAACACGCATGTGCGTACAAGGTGCACGCAACACGCGTACAGCGTGCGACACGCATACACGATGCGTACAACATTCATAGAACACGCGTACAAAAAGCACACACGCACACACGCTGCATACAACACGCATACAAGACGCATGCAAAATGGAGAGAAGATGCATGCGATGTGTGTGTGTGTGTGTGCAACACCATGCAAACTGACAGGACGCACGACGCACGCAACACGCACGCAAGATGCATACAACACACACGCAACAAGTGTGCAACATGCGTACGCGACGCATATGAACTGCGCGCATACAACATGCGCACGGTATGCATACAAGGTGCGTACAACATTCATGGAAATCAACTGCGACTTTCCGGGCGAGTACTCACTCTGCACATTGAACCCGGAGAACTCCAGCGATGGACAATTGCCCCTTTTGAGAAGTGGTAGCGGCCCAAGTTGCATTTAAGTAGTCCCCAAATCGCATTTAAGTACTTCCCACAAAACGGAATTTAGGTAAGTGATTCTGTAAAATACAAAGACCAACAAAATGCGTCAATGCCTGGCCTACTGAATCTAGGCATTCTAGGGATTCTGCAGACTAGTCGAAGACTGAGGTGGAATTTGGAACTTTTTGTTCCCAATCACACTCCCATTCGCAGCCGGCCACTTCTCTTGGTTAAATCAGAGCAACATCCAACACTTCGCAACTTCTCGCTCCAAATCTTGGCTATTTCGCTAACGCGGCTGGGGCCCTTCCGGGCCTTTGTCAACGTGGCAGCGAGGGGGTCTCGCAAGATGCAGATATACTGGCCAATGGAAACCGTGTCCCAGGAAAAAGCCGCGATTCGGAACGAAAAGAGGAAGAAAGACATTGGGAAGTGGCTGGCTGCGAACGGGACAAGTTGTGAATCGAAAGATTTTGGAGCGAAACGTAGCAAAGTGTAAAAAGGCCTCGGTCTGCGGCCAACAAAAGGGAACTGTCGCCCCACTGTTAGTTTGCAGAACGCCTGAAAGTAGGTGGCTGGGAATCTGCGTGTTTTGGTGATTTTATGCTTGATTTTCTACATAAGCACCCGGGTACAATACGTTGTTGAGGTAGTACCTATATCTGATTTTGGGATGACCTAAAATGCAATTTAAGCCACGACCGTCACTATCTAATATTCGAGGGGCAATTGTCCAACGCTGGAGTTCTACGAGTTTGATGCGCAAAGCCTGCTAGAGCACTCTCCTACAGCTCTAAGGCCAGCAGGTAACATATGCATTTGTTTGAGTGACTACTCACCTGGCAAGCTACATTCGGTTTCCACGAACGTTGTTTGCATTTTCTGAATTTTGTGTGTTTTTTGCACGCACGCAGTTCATATGCAGATGGTATGCGTGTTGTATGCATGTTGCATGCGTCATGTGTGCTTCTTGCACGCATGTTGCACGCGTGTTGCGCAGCTTGTGCGTTTTGCGCGCTATATGTGTGTTGAATGTCTTCTGTGCATTTTGTATGTGTCTTGTATGCATGTTGCACGCATCGCGCATGCTTCTTGTGTGCCGGTTGATTGAGTGTTGTCTGCATCTTGCGCGCATGTTGCGCACTGTACGCATGTTGTATGCACCCTGTATGCCTGTTGCATGCGTCTCGCACGCATGTTGCATGCAGTTTGTGTGCGCGAATTGAGTGTCCAGTGGACTTGCGTATTGTTCGCGTGCTGCTTGCATGTTGTATGAGTGCTGCGTGCGTTTAGTCTGTGGGGTTCACGTGTGTTGCACAAGTGCCTGCGTGTTGTCTGCGTTTTGTATTCGTGCCATATGTGCTTGAACGCGTGTTGTACGCATGTTGTACGCATTGCGTACGCATTGCGTATGCAATTGGTATAATTTGGCGTTGCACAGATGTTGCATGCGTTTTGCACGCGCCTTGCAAGCATTGTAGAATAATCCCTGCATGCGTGTGAACGCATTCCGGGCACATGTTGCGCATGTTGTATGCGTTTCGCGTGCGTGCGTTCTGTGTGACGCACGCGTAGTGTGGACTGTTGTTTGCATTTTGTTCACATGTTGTGCGCATTTTGATTGATTTGCACTTGCGTCGCGTGTGTATTTTGCATTTGCGATCGAACTGTTGTAATTTCTTTAAAGAACCATGTGCGCAATGCACCTGAATCCCGCATTGTCCCGCATAACAACTGCATACAAACTGCGTACCGAGCGCGTGCAACATTACAACATGCGTCCAACACACACAACGTAACCCACTTGCAGTTCACGCGCACAAGGCATGGAAATCGAAAGGGCAAGGATTCAGTCAAATAATGCATATGTTACCCTGTGTCAGCTTTGGGCACCACGGCTGGCAACTGGGCACCCCCAGCACCAAGAGCGCCCGGAAAAACTAACCTGGCCGGCAAGACAAACAGGCCACGAGAGGAAAACAGAAGCAGGAGCATGCGTTTTCTGAAGCGCGAGCAGCGCCAACTCACACATATCCCACACATATCCCTTTTAGCTTTCTTTTTCATGTCCCTTCTTGTTCCTCCTGCTTGCTATCCTTTTGCTTGACTTGATTTTGGCAACTGCCTTCCGGCCCTCGCTTCTTTTCTTCCTTCTTGCCTTCCCCCGCTTCTTTCCTGTCTCCTTTGGCTGTTCTTGGGCCATTGAATTTATTGTTGTTCCCTCCCATTTCTGCCTGTCGTCTTGCCTTCCAGCTTTCCACCATTCGGCTTGTTTCTGTACCTTGCTGCCTTTCATCCTGCTTTTGATGTTCCCCACACCATCCCGCGCCCGTTCTGGGCAATGACTGCTAGGTAGGAAATTGCAGGAGTGCATGCGCATGGCCGGAAAAATCCTACAGCCTCAGGAATAAAACGTCGCGTGCTCTTGCGCAGGGTGGCAGCGCAAACGGAGGCTTCGGCGCAGCGCGAGCGACATCGTGCGCAACAAACCTGTCACCGCAGTCAGGTTTTTATATGACAATGTCTGGAGCAAGACAGCCACGCCGCAGGCAAGTTGGCAGCGCAAACAGCACCACGACACGCCTTCCCGCTCGCAGCGCTCGACACTCTACTGCGCGTACGCTGAGCTCACAGCGTTGCCAAATGCAGCATGATCTGCGCGCGCGAATCAGATCGCACACATTCGAGAGCGCTCGTACACACATGAGAGCGTTCGTATCGACAACTTAACGAGGGCATTGCTCTCGTTTGTTGCCTTTGCGCAACTTTGGGTTCTCTCGGTAGACGCGGGATTGGATCCGATATGGAAAGAAACCGGACACAGCAGCAACACCCCCGTCTACTAATTCTCGTTTCTCGTGATTTTCCTTCAGGCCCGTAAGTTGGGCTGTTTCTGCTGCCCTCAGCGCCTGTTCCGGGGAACTACATCCAATCGAAGTTGGTGTCATGGCTACCATGCTGAAGCGCTTTCCGATAAAAAGCGGTTTCGTACTTTGGCAGGCAACGTTTTCATGTGAAGGAAACGTGCCGCTCCCCACAAGGCCCTCTCCAAGCAGGAGTCACGAAGGAGCCTCGAAGGGGTCTAAGCTCTCAAACGTATTCCTATTCGAAGACATGTGATCCTGCGCGTAGAAGGTGCTCGCCACTTGCCATTGCTCCAGCTCAAGCGCAGTCCGTTTTCCCAGTCTTGTCTTTTGCGTGGGAAGTCTTTCGCCCGGGAGAAAAGCGGCGTCAAGCAGTTCCTTTTCCGCATCTTTCTGTAGCGCAAAGCGCAAGGTACGCAAGCCGCCTTTCCATGACTTGACGCCCACATAGTCGCGCACGCCACAAAAGGCGTTGCGGAAGGCATGCGTTATTTAATGCCCAAGCCGTGCGTGCGACATAAGGGAACATGGCTCAGCCGGCAGCCAGAAATTGAAGGATCGTGTTTCAAGTGTGACAGCTGAGAAGACATCCTCCGCTGTTTTGAAGTGACAGGTTCGGCGCCGATGCTTCGACTTCACTTCAGCGCCCAGCACACGGAGGAGGCGCAAGAGCGAGCCCTATGAAAACCCCCCTTCCACGCGCAAGCTTCAAGCGTAATGTGAGGCTCATCTAGGGGCATATTGTTTAGGGACACCCGTCCCAAGATGACAATTCTGGCGAGAAAGAGGAATTTGCTGAGAAAACCTCTTTCTGCATCTATGTTTGTATGCGCGAGTGGGTTGATGTCATTGGGCACCAGGCCGCCTCTCCAAGAACTTGAGAGATCTTTGCTCAACGGATAGTTCTGCAGGTGGCAATTCGCTTCCTGGATGACACTGCCAGGGAGAGCTGGCGAAGAAACCTGCGGCTTTGCGAGCAAACTGATATTTTGGACGCATGGCGTCCTGCAGCTTGAGAATTCAGACGCCAATGCCACTTTCAAAGCTGACGCAGGTCATGTGTTTTGAGGAAATCGTGATGAGAGTCTTGGACCTGCGTCGTGTGAGGTTGGTTGGTGTTGATAGTTAACTTGAAACGTCCCATGATTGAGTGGCCAGCTGCGCCCAAGACTAGCAGGGACTGAAGAGCGCCACGAATGAGATCTGAGGCAGTTCGTGCTGCAGAAGAGTTCCAGCGATGGCTGCTGGACAGCAATGCTGCACCAAAGTTGATTGTTGCGCCCAGTTCTTTACGGGCCGTACTTGTATTGACTCGTTTGCGCCTATCTTTTCACCGCATCAAGAAGGAGACGAGCGACTCCCCCATAAAAAAGGCTGGCGCAAGGGGTGTAACATGTATTGGAGTGGAACGGAGTCAAAAACCAACCAGAGCAAAGGCGAGTCTTTAACGCGACGGCTTTTCATTTTGTGAGCTGCTCCGCCAGTAACCAGCTTGCGCGTAGCGCTGCCATTGTGGCTTGAACAAGGGTAGAGCGCTCGTGGGTTGATGGTGCGAAAAGCGAGGGGCGGATTTCGTGGTAGTCAAGCAGGTTTTGACGCATTGTTTTTTCCTTGCAAGGTCTCAATTATGCGTTTCCACCCGATTTGCAGCAAAGAACCCAGCAGCTCCAGGGCTGCAACGCGTCGTCCCAGCTGGGTGTGCTCCCAAAAAGGCCAACCAGTCCACCGCCGCAATGTCAGGGTTTGGAGAGGAGTTCGGGGTTTGCCAGCATCACTGCAACTCTGGTAGCCAGCAGGAGGTGCCATGCCAGCACTGCAGTGTGAAAGAGGGAAGGAGGAGGAGTGTGCGTCGAAATCGGTTTGTTTCGGCAAAGTTCTTGGACTGCGGCTCCCAAGACAGCTCGGCATGCGCTGGCGCAAAAAACGAAGGCTGCGTGACGGCAAAAACGAGGCCAAACTTGGCTCAGATGAGGCTTGTGACAGGCGCCCGCCCAAAAATTGGGTGGGGAAGACGTTTGAGCTAGTTCAGCTCTCTAAGAAAGACATCGTGTACAACCAACAAATTTCTAGCGCGGAGGGATCAGGCTGCCAATTAATCGACCGTGCGAGAAGAGCGCTCTCTCTCTCTCTCTCTCTCTCTCTCTCTCTCTCTTTCTCTCTCTTTCTCTCTCTTTCTCTCTCTTTCTCTCTCTTTCTCTCCCTCTCTCCTTCTCCCTCTCTTTCTCTCTCTCTCTTTCTCTGTCTTCTCTTCTCTTTTCTTTTTTGTTTTCTTCCTCTCTTCTTTCAACTCTCTTCCCTTCTCTTTTCTACTCTTCTCTTCTTATTTCATTTATTCTCTTTTCGCTTTTCTTCTCTTCTCTCTCTCTCTTCTTGTTTCTCCTTTCCTTCTCCTCCTCCTCTCTTCTTTTTCCTTCTCTTCTCTGTCCTCTTCTTCTTTCTTGTCTTCCTTTCTCTCCTCTTCTTCTCTCGTCTCTTCTTCTCCCATCTCTTCTTCTTTCATCTCTCTTCTGATTTCTTTCTTCTCTTCTTCCCTCGCTCTTCTCTGTCTTCTCTCTTTTCCTCTCTTCTCTTTGTCTGCTCTTCTTCTCTCTCTCTTCTCTGTCTTCTCTTTTTTCTTTTCCTTTTCTTTCATCTCTACTTCTCTCGATGTTTCTTCTCCGCTTCTTCTCTCTTCTCTCTGCTCTCTTCGTCTCTCTTCTCTCTCTTCTTCTCTCTTTTCTCTTTCTCTCTGCTCTTCTTCTTTCATTTCTCTCTTCTCCTTCTCCTCTTCTCTTCTTCGCTCGCTCTTCTCTCTCTTCTTTTTTCTTCTTCTCCTTTTCTGCTCTTCTTCTTTTTTTTCTTCTTCTCTTTCTTTCCCTTCGCTCGCTAATTTCTTCTTCTCTCTTCTCTCTTCTCTTTTCTTTTTGTCGTTTTCATTTTTTCTCTCTCACTTCTCTGTCTGTTCTCTCTCTTCTCTGTTTCTCTTCTCTGTTGTTTTTCTCCTGTCTTTTCTTTTTCTATTCTCTGCTGACTCTGTTGTCTCGCTTCTTTGTCTTCTGTCTCTTCCCTTTCTCCTCTTTCTCTCTCTCTCTCTCTCTCTCTCTCTCTCTCTCTTCTCTTTCTTCTCTCTTTTCTCCTCTCTCTTCTTTGTCTTCTGTCTCTTCTCTCTGTCTCGCTCTCTCTCTTTCTGTCTCTCTCTCTCTCTCTCTATCCTTCTCTTTCTCTTTCTTCTCTTTCTCTCTGTCTCTGTCTCGCTCTCTCTCTTTTTGTCTCCCTCTCTCTCTATCCTTCTCTTTCTCTCTCTTCCTCTCGGAGGTGTGTTTTTTAAGTTTTCATTTTTTGCATTTGTTCGCTTTGGCTTTTTGGCTTTGGCTTTGGCTTTTCTCATCCTCTGTCTTTCCAGTTTCTCTCCGGGCTCTTTGGCTTGTGCATAGGATCAGGGTGACTGATGTGAAACACACTATCATACACCCAGCACTTGTTTTGGCTCAAGGTTCAAGAGCCGACGGATTTGGGTGTGCGTGTTTACATTGGAGTGGACCCTAGATGAAATGTTTAAGCCACAATTTCAACGCATCTGCGCAGATGTCTCAGAATGAGGCATACTGCGTGGGGGGTGTGAATAGGATAAGGGCCACCGATGTGAAACACACTATCAAACACCCATGCAACGTTTTGGCAACTGCTAGCTTAGATCCTTAACCTTGGTTGCGGATAGCTGGCATAGACATAAAAGGTCGAGCTTGCGGATCGAGCACTGTTTCGAGGATTTTCGAATTCCCGAACTCTATCCGGGGGGACAGCACAACCAGTGTTGTCAGGGTATCAAAGAAATTTGTCGGTTTCTCAGGCTATCACCCGTAGGGCTTGTCCCACGTGCTGTGAGACAAAGATTCCTGCGAAGCTAGAGGTGTTGAACCCAGCTTCATATTGAATCGTTCGATTTATTGCCAAGTGGTACAACACTTTCGTGACGATGTCCGATGGGAGATCTTCGGTTACATTCGCAGCACCTGCTGCCGGAATATCATCTCAAGGGACACCGGAATCAGCCGGCCGCGGCAGCTAGCCAGCAGAGTGATGCCGGCGTTGACCAGACCATGGGAGCAAGTGCTTTCTCCCGGCCGAGAGTAATGTCAGAAGAAGATGACGGGCGGAAGAATCCGAAAATCTCGTCAAGGAGAGAAGTCGTCCTCGTCAAGGGGTTCCCCAAGTCACCCCAGAAGTGCGGATCAACACTCGATGATGGTGGTTCGCGGAGGAAGGCGGAAGTACAGATGAACGAGGCTGCGGAGCAGCATGATGAGAACCAGGCACTGAAGGAGGAATGTGCATCGTTACGGTCATCTGTAAAACACCTGGAACCCGATGAGGCAGGAAGCCTACAGAGGATTCTAGGACTCGAAAGAATGAATCATATCCTGGAATCCCAAGTTGCACATGTCCATGGAAGGATGAAGGATGAGTACAACTTGGCGATGGACCAGCTAAGCATCAAGGCCAACAGGCTGAATGAGCTTGAAACAATGGCCTACGATTTCAACAATAAAACTCAACAGTTGCGGATGGAGAACAGTGAGATCTCAGCTTCGTTATGGAAAGCGGTCGAAGCCACCAACGAGTATCAATCCATGGTTGGCTCTGGCACCGATTTACGGATCAAGAACGAACGAACGTCTTCGAGACTCAATGAAACAAGAAGAATCGACCATGCAGGCCAAATTGAGAGGTGCGGAGATGTACCACGACAGCATAGTCACCAACAAAGATGGACAGACCCAAGCCTTGAGGGATCAGATGCAACACCTGTCCGGGAGCGAGCCGAGGAATGGTTCCGATCTGCAGACAAGTTAGCCGATCTATAAAGCTTCAGGTCACGCAGCTACGAAGGAGCCATTTGAGGCGAGAGGAGACAGCGGCCTCCAATGACGGTCTCTACCGGAATGGCAGAGGAACAAGCTGAACTGACGAGGGTTGAAAACATGGCCCAGAGTCAGCGCAGCGCTCTTCAGAAACAGTACGAATCTATGCAACAGTTCAATGATAATCTCCATGACAAGAGCATGGGGAGTCTCAAAGACCAAGTACCTAGCTCCCAGGTCCAGCCAGGCAGGCTGATTTTGAGGCAAGGCAAGTTTCCCACACAGCGGAGTTGCCAGCAAGTTGCAGGCCCACATGGAATTGTGGGAGGGGCCGTGCCTCCACAAGGCAGCCCCTAGAAGCCTGGCATGCGACCGTCGCAGGTTCACATGGAATTATGCCATCTACTTTTCTTCTTTTCTTGATTTGCGGGAGGGGCAGTGCCTCCACAAGGCAGCCCCCAGCAGCGGGGGAAGTCCAGCCAGGCAGGCTGATTTTGAGGCAAGGCAAGCTTCCCAGGCAGCGAAGTTGAGGAAGTCCAGTTAACTTGTCGCTGAAACGCTCTGATCTTGCAGCTCTCAAGGTCCCAGGAGTTCGAGGGAGGGGCAGAGGACAGACTGTGTGCGATTCTCAAGCAAGAGTGTAGTTTGGTTCAGCAATGCCTCCTATTGAAAAAATAAACTACACACAGACGCAACCAATACTTCAGCTTCCTTTTGGGTAACGTTTTTAATTTCCAAGTGTTTGGTTAGAATAATACGCATCAGTAGGTCTGTCACACTGGGGTGAGTCATAATCAAAAAAGTTTGGGATGAACAGCCAGTAAAAAAAAGAAAGCTCCACCAATCCCCCACCCACCCCTCCACGCCTCCCCTCCCCTCCCTTCCACTCCGCTCCACTCCGCTCCGCTCCACTCCACTCCACCCCACCACTCCACTCCACTCCCCCATCCCACTGCCCCACTCCACTCAACGCCACGCCACTTCACTCCCACCCCACTTCACTCCGATCCACTCACAGAAGAGGTAAAAGGGGGTCGGCGGACGTTTTTGCAAAACATAGATGGCACAATTTTTGACCCCTGAAGAAATGTGCCAACGGAACGGTGGACTTTTTTTGCTTCGTGCCAGACTTAAAAAACGTCGGAGTTGTGCCATCTATTTGCCGGGTAGTGTATGGTTTTCTGTGGATGCCCGGGGAAGAACCCATCATGTTCGGTGGTCGGAAGTCTGTGACACGCCCTCGTGTCAAAAAACACATTCCTTACCTGGCAACAAAGACGAGAGAATATGATCCGCCGCTGGGGAAACTCACGGAATCTGCTCTCGGAGTGTTGGACCACCCCAAGAACCATGCGGAGGATCTGTCTGGAGGATTGACTTCGTCGCCAGACAGACACCAAGTGCGGCACCGGCGGAGGCGCCCGGTGAGGAAGAGGGAGGTGCTACTGACGAGAGGGACGAAGGTGGAGGTAGCGACGAAGACGAGGTTGAAGTTCATGTCGAAGCTGGGAGGGGTGTGAAGAGGAAGAAAGGTACTCTCAAGCATGACGCGGACACGTTGGAACACATGGTTACCCATAGGTTCGCCAATCCTTATTGTGATGCGTGTGTGACCAAGAAGGGTGCGTTCAAGCAACAGCTTAAGAAGTGGGGGGATCTTGTGACGTTCGATTTCCTGACTCAAGAGAGAGTAGGACAGTTGGGAACCGAGACGGGTACTAATGTTTTCGTGGTGCGAGACATATATTCTGAAGTGAGGAGGGCGTATCCTACTTCGGACGGTTCCGCGGACGAGGTTGTCAGATGCATAAGGGGGCCCTAGATGGAAAGATATCGCAGGACGTACGACTGTCAACAGCGATACGGCCGAAGTGCTTTATTGCATCAGCATCGACCCGATGAAAGGGGAAGACTTCTACAGGACCAGGACGGTGATCAAAGGCAGGGCCGAGATCTTGACTGATACGTTTATCTGGTACAGACTCAAGGACGCGGATCCTCCCAAGCCTGCTCAAGAGTGTGAACACGTCAGCAAAGGGAAAGCTGGCGATGGGATCATATACTTCGATGACAAGGGCAAAAGAGTGAAACTAGATGTCGAAGCAAATCCTTACGAAGTTGGGATAGACGGGCGAAGGGCCTGCAAGAGGAGTGGAAGAAGATGTCTCATGTGGACAGAATGATGTGAGAGTACGCAGCCTCCGAAGTAGAAAAGAGGGGCCGGAAAGGAGCAGCAAGAAGGCTGAGAAGAAGGCCGAGAAGATGAAGGATAAGGCCAAGAAGTCGAAGGATGGTAAGGATGCCGCAGAGGCGAAAGAGAGCGCCAAGGACGCTAAGAAGCTGCGCGCAACAGTCCTGAGGAGCATTCAGAAGGTTGATAGTGCCCAGGATAGGGATATCCGCAAAGAGGTCGGGTTCGTATCGTTGACGAATGGGGCACGGGAGATTGGACACGCAAGCCCGTCGAGAAATTGGAATGCAATGATTCCAAAGCATGGAGGCCAAGGTGAACGACGCAAAAGTGATCCTGAGCCTTCCGGAGTTCGACAGAATCTTGACCATGAGAACACTGGGTCCGGATACAAATGTTCTCGACGACCTAGAACAGATCAAGAGGATCGTTAACCATTACGGAAGGTGACAAACAGTTGATCCCTACGCTCATGCGGCCTCGTGTTCCAGATACGAGGATGATGATGATGTGTAGGAGGATTACGCCGGAATGATGGAAGTCGAAACAATTGAAGATCTGGAGCCGGACAGCTGGGAGGACGGAACTCCGAAGATCGTGCGCCCATGTTCACAGAGAGAAGTTGAAAGAGAAATTTCCGCGATTTCACAATGCGATGGTTTCTACGCCGGTGGGTAAGAAGGAGATGCTCTCGAAGCCTAAAGCCGTCGAAGCTATTCGAAAAGAATGTTCTGGTCTACACAAACAAAACGTCTTCAATATGAAGGATGTACGTGATTACGATGACGTCCGAGCTGAGGCTCGTCGTCTTCAGGAAGTTTCTCATTTCGCCAGAGTCCATGGCATCACAACCCACGAAGGAAATTCAAGTGCCGCGTGGTGTTGTTGGGAAACCAAGTGAAGGATCAGGACATGGCTGATGCGGTTTTTCATGATCTAGGCAATAGTCCGGCAACGTTCAAAGCATCGTGCTGGGTGTGTTGACGGATGGGAGGTTCAAGTTGCCAATGCTATTCAAGCTTACATCCAGGCCTACATTGAAGGTCCTGCCTTGTGGGTGGAGCTCCCAATGGAGGGTTGGCGGCCGGACTATGGAAGCTGGAATAAAGTCCGAAGACCGTGTGTCAGAATGGTGAAAGCCCTGTATGGCAGGAACATTGCCACAAAGGCGTGACGGCAGTGGGGTTCGTGCCTGTGAGGGAATGGCCATCCGTTTATGTCCACAAGGAACCCAACTTCTTGCTGGTAGTCTACGTGGATGACTTCAAGATGTCTGGTCCAAACTTCGCACCAAGCTTGAGACGGGTCTGGGTGTCTACTTGGGATGTAATCAGATTAAAGGAACTGCAACACTGCGACTGCGTCACTTGATGTGTTATGTCAGTTGGTCCAAGAAGAAGAAGTTGGTCGGGTGGGTCGGTGATCCATTCGACCAGGTTCAGGTGGCCATGTATGCAGACGCGCTGCGTGCGTCGCTCTAGTCCAGAGGCAGAAGTTGTGCCAGCTGACACAACAGTGCGTAAACATGGGTTGCCCTGCGCCGTGTTCTGGGAAGGGGTTCGGCGTCGACCCAATGTCATATTGCACGATGACAATCAGTCCATGATTGCTGTGGCAAGGGCTGGTAAGACGTCTGGAAAGAACCCATGGCATTAGTAAGTATAGTCTGGCCTCATGAAATGTTCAAACACAAAGAATACGCTCTGGTTTACAAGTTGTTGTCTAAAATGGCAGCCGACATTTACACAAAGGCTTCTCATGATCCAATTCGGGTGGAAGCACGCGTATGTTGGTCAACATCTTTGATCAGGGCGATCTGGACGATCCGGCAACGTTGGAAGCGTTGACGCCGTCTCATGACGCCGAGTCTGGCCAACGTCAGGCGTATGGGCAGATGGTGGATGATGTTTCCGGCATTTCCGTACACCCAAACTCCCATGTTGCCAAAAGAGGTGCGCAAGCCGTCCAAGGTTGGCTTGCGCAAACACGAGGGTTCACCCGTTTTCGTTGTGGCCAAAATGCCCAGACACAAGAAACTCAGGCCCGGAAAGGAGGACGATGGTGCGCGTTGGTTGCGTACGACATGGGTACTTCAAGTGGGAACTTGAGTCGGGGGGGAAGGAACCAACCCGTTCCAACAATGTCATCACCTACTGGGTGGATCGAGCGGTGTTCTTGTTCAAGAAGGCCGGTCAGGCTACAGCCCATGATAAGGCCAAGGCAGATTCAGCGAAACCTGCCACGGTTCAGGAACCAGGCGACACCGCCTCGAAGACGCTGGAGTCATTGAAATTTGACAAAAGGGTTTTCAAGGAGGCCGACGGTATCTTGGTGAGATATCATCATTGCCCCCGTAGGAAATTGTTTCAGCCCATCGGCGCCACCAATTGTCCTGTTGATTTCGACCGGATCGGTCAAGAGACAACCACTCATGTTCAGTTCGTGGGGGGTGTGTCCGGACGCATCACTGGCGCGTGGCGGGACCCAAATGATGGAACCCGTGAACTTCCAACAAAGTGGACCGGCAAGACCGAATTCCAAGGCAATAACTTCCCTTGTCCATGCAAAAGGCCTACCCATTTCGAACAGCTCAAGACTGACAAAAAGCAAATAGCGAATTTACCACATATACAAAGGAACGACATTTTGCGCGACGCATGGTCCGCATGCTATGTGTCATGGAACCACAAAAGGAACGATGTCGCAAACACTGTGGCACAGGTCAAGCTTCTCAGGCAGAATGGTAGAAAAAGCAAGAACGAAGTTTTCCGTACCCGGACCTGTTTTGATGTACTTGTGTCATTTCACGAACCACTGAGGGAACGCCCCACGTGGGTTATAGCATGTTTGCTGGTGCATTCGCTGGGGGGTCGGCTTGGAACCGACTCAATGAGTCCAAAGGAGAGAGAAGCTGCGCAAGATCGAGCAGCAGAAGACCATTTTCTGGAAACTGTTCAAAGGTTTTGGCGAGGTTATGTATGAACGCCAACACTGCGGGGCCCGATCAGAGCTACCGACTGGTTGCGCCTATTGGAACTCGCAAGCATTGCCACTTTCATGGATGCATGTATGGAGTTGTCGAACAGTCCGGGGGGGGGGCAGGGCGATCAAAAAACCCTGGTCGTTTCTTTCGTGGAACCACGGTAAACCATAGGACCTCGAGACCAAATGCGGTGGCTCTCATGAATATGCCCCTTGCGCAGGACGTGAAACTAAGGGAACTGAAGTTTATTCTCCGTCTGCCGCCGGCTCGTAGAGTACTGCATGCATGGGTTCAAGACCTGTCGACACTTTGAGGGCATTTGCGAAGCAGTGGCCAATCATCACACGTTGACTGGTTCAAGAATCAGCAACCCCATCATCAAGTTAGCGCTGTGTGCCATTAGAGTTCGTTCTCATATTGATATTGGTGATAGCAGTGCTTTGCTTTCCAATGGTATTGAACGAGCCTGGGAGGTCTAACGGCCTCACTCTTCAGGTAAGTTCCAAATACGATCGTGTGAAGGAGAAACCGCGTGACGGACCTCCGGATCCGATCCAATATCTTTCAACGACACTCAACGACTGTGTGAAGGGGGAACCGCTTGACGGACCCCTGTCGGATCACCACCATTCTTCGGCGGAAAGAATTCCTGTGTTTCGGCCACCGTCTACGAGGTATTGTGAGACCTTCATCGAGGGAGGACCGAGCTCAGACCATCGATTCACGAGAATAAGCGAAGGCGATAGTAGCTGCGGGAAGGGTGGCTGCGACCGACCTCAGGAACTACAAGGATAACCTGGCGACGGCAAGAACGTGGATCACCACTGGAGTGCCTTCTTAATTCTTAATGGTTTGGTCTTGTTTTGCTTGTACGCAGGACATCTCGAATTGCATCGGGCTGGGCGTGGTATTCAAAACGATCTACGAGAACTTGGCCACCGTGGAGACACGAATGCGGCTGGGTAAGTTGATCGAAAACGCCATGACAAAATGCAAGCGTTTGAAAACGTACACCGCGAGCAACGACTAATGGATGACTGTCTTGACCAGCAACCTGCTCAAGCGCGTGGGGAGCCTGAACCTTCTGGGAACAAATGCAGAGCTTCTAATATCGGATCCCAGGTCTACGTCGCATTGGTTAAGAAGGGCGGGTACGGCGAGATCATGCTCGCTAGGTACACTGTGAAGTACGTTTCTGCGAGAGTCAAGACCAGGACGGCGACTTCTACGCTGTGTTGGATCATCAGGGACGCGTCGAAGACCGAGAAATCGAACTTCTGGGGGGACGGAGTGACGGGTGCCTCGTCCCGGGTCATCTTTGCAATGAGCAGGATTAGCGAAATCCGTTGTGTAGGACTTCATCCCGTACCCACTGACTCTTTTCACGTCCTCCAATCCTAGAAGGATTTAAATGGCCCGGCCCAGATCTGCGTTGTTTGACCATGTTATTCTGCAACTTGGTGCGAATCGATCAAATCAAGGACCTTTGGGGTGGAATCCCCAGTGGGTCAAAGCACAGATTTGCAATCAAGGAGTGGCTTTTGCAAAGGTACAAGGAACCGGTGATGATTAATCTGAGGTCCACGAGCATTCCGGAGGACCTATAGATTAACGGTTACGACGTGTTGGGAGCTGAGAACGGGCAGCGGGACGCGATTGCATCCGCGATTTTGGCATGGACTATTTTTGGGAGACAGAATCCGAACTCAACAGCGATGCAAGGGCCATCGGCCAATTCTGCTTCGCGGCGGACGATGCCAAGAACCCGACAAAACACCCCTGCCAGGGCAAAGGTACCACTTCCCGCTTGGTACAGCGGGCAACGGGGTAAGCCCCGCCCGGAGCAGAAGCCTCGGCCGCAACCTGAGGCTGCGCCGGAGGCGAAGGCTATGCCGAAGGCAGCAACAGAGGCTGCGAGAAGGAATTCTTGACCAGCCTCTCCGGCATCGATGGAGAGAGCGGGATGACAGGTGGCAATTCCAAAAGCGCGCGAAAGGCATTGAATACAGGATCAGCAGCACAACTGCGCAGGCTTCACGATTCACTGAAATGAGTGCAACCCGGGTCCTGAGTCAGATTGACGAGCACAATACCATCAGACCGGCAGCCGGCCTTCCTGAATAAGTAGAGACCAAACCGAATGAGTTCGCTTCGACGTGGGAGTCCTAGACTGACGCATGTGTTGGCTCTTTTGTCATCAGGTGAGGCGGCGCCTTCTGGTTCATGGTGGAAGGGCTCAAAAAGTACCTGACAGCAGGATGTGATGCGTGGATCTCCCTTTATGCGCTCTAGTGTGCTCGCTTCAGCATTTTGGAAACGAGGAATTTCCTATCGCCATCGTCTCTCATTGTTCTTATTCGCGCGGTCATTGAACCGCAGCGCGGGACATTGATTAAAGGGGCGAAGGCCGAAGCTGAGGCGGCTGTGAGCACACAGATCGGCGATTACAGGCGGGGCAGCTTCTACCTTGCAACAGACCTGGTGTTCTTCACGAAGTCGAACAAAGGGCTTTACACCACGATGCCGGAGGGTTTAGCAGGAGCTGCGGGTGGAACATGATCTGTCCGGTCGGGGAGGACCTCAACCCACAAGGTGAGCTTTTGATGCAGTTGACAAAATGCAAAAACAGC
>CAUJNA010003323.1:0-35000 GCA_963377175.1 Effrenium voratum
TCCGACATGTAATCCGAATGTGAAATTAAGCGCGTATAGCGGCTTGGCGCGGCAGAAATGTGAACACGAGTGGCAATTGTGTTGGCACTTGTGTTGAAGAAATTAAGCGTATAGCAAGAAATCCTGGGGGAATTTCAATGCAGGGTTTCTGCAGGGAATCCCTGCATTCCCTGTATCCCTCTCTTTAGAAGACTTTTCAGCAGTTCTCAGGCGTACCTCTCTCTTTAGAGGAGGTTTTCCAAATGGCTTATATTCTACCTGAGAGGCTTCTGACACTCGTCCGTCCAGCATTTGACCTCGTCCTGCGAAGGATTCGAAGTCTAAAACGCTGCGTGCAGGCGTGTGGCTGCAAAATAGAGACCCCTGGATATGCGCTGCAATTTGGCTCCAGGTTGCATTTCAAGCGATGTCAAGCTTTGCCAAAGGAAACCCCTTTTCCCTTTTTTTCGGGGACCCTTTTTTTTGGACCCCTTTTTTCTTTTTTTTTTGATTTTCTTAGCCCTGCAAAGGTTGGCTCGCTTGAAATGCAACCTGGAGCCAAATTGCAAGCATATCTAGGGGTCTCTATTTTGCAGCCACACGCCTGCACGCAGCGTTTTAGACTTCGAATCCTTCGCAGGACGAGGTCAAATGCTGGACGGACGAGTGTCAGAAGCCTCTCAGGTAGAATATAAGCCATTTGGAAAACCTCCTCTAAAGAGAGAGTAGCTTTTTTTACACGGTTTTGGACATGCCAAGGGGGGCAGCTTCCGGGTGCGTTCGAACGGGTTATGCCCTCAGAGCGTTTTCGTGGCGGGCGGGCTGGTGCCTGTAGGGTTTAAACACAGCTGGCTTTCAACAAGTGGCGACTCTCTCCGAGTGCGAGCGCGAGGCGCGCGAGGCGGCAGCGAACCTGGTGCTGTCTACCGTCCTTCCGCACTCCGTGAGAATGGGGACTCGCGTGCTCGTCCTACGACAGCATCGGCTGCAAGCAGGCTCTGCCCATCTTTGAAGAACTCGTCAAGGCCGGCCAGGAGCCCGTGGGTGAAGACTACCCGCCGACGGATTTGGAGCATCGCCTGGTGGAGTGGTTGGATCGCCGCGCAGCCGCCCCGGACGCTCCGCTCGTGAAGCCTCAGTCTCCGCGCCAGCCCATTTACCTGAACTTGAAGAGGAAGGCGAGCGAGCTGGAGCCGGAGAAGCCGGAGAAGCCGGAGCCGGAGGTAACCACTTTCTTGCTGCCAAGGGCCGCCGAGCCGCGAGACGAGGATTTCATGAGGAACAAGGCCGCTCCCGTCTTCCACAGCAGCAACCACGTTTGAGTTCCGCCACACAGGCCCGGGTGTGTCCGAAGCAGAACTGCTGGAGTGCCTTTGCAGGGTGGGGGACGACAAGTACCAGGGCAAAGGTTGCGCTTGGATGGCGTGGCGCCTCGTGGGCCAAGCTCAGCCTGACGTCGGCCACCACGTCATGCTTCGACCCGAAAGAGGGGCAAACTTGTGGGTCTTCTTCCACAAGCCCACCATGAAGCTGCCCCATCCTCCGGCGTCCACCCACCTCTACAAGCTTGGCAAGGGGAAGCTTCACGATGTCGTGAAGCTGATGGCCAATTGCTTGGAGCAGAAGGGGACCATGCGGGCCATGAGTCGGGGCGAGTACGACGGCCTTGTTGCAGCAAACGAACCTCCGGCGCCAGAGTTCTCTCCACGACGGGTTTTGAAGAACTACGGCGATATGACGACGTCCGAGTTCCAGAGCCATCTCATCAAGCTTGACACGACCTTCCGAGGCGACAAGGCCTTGAACACCGGCAAGCGCCCGCCGAACACTGAGGACGAGTTCGTGCACTTGCAGAGCAGGGCCCTCTTGCAGCTCCGCAAGCAACTCCAGGACGACCAGTTGCAAACGGAGAGCCTGCTGGTGTCGCGCCATCGCCAACTTCTGATGACCGACTTCGTCATCAACGAGAGCACCGTGAACTGCTGGTGGTACAACCCCGAGGTCCACCAGAAGCAGCCACTGGACTTTTTCGAGAGCTCGCGACGAGCGAAGGACCTTGATCTTCTACGGAGACAGCGGCAAGGGGAAAACTCCCCTGGCAAGTTGCCTGGCAGCCATGGTAGCCCGCGACGTGGGTCTGGACGAGTTCGTCATGGTGTCCAGCCCGGACATGCTGCGATCCGCGGTCGAGTGCAGCCTCCTGCGTGACGAGAGGCCTTTGCTCCTGGACGAGCTTCAGATCAGCAGCAGCAACATCGGCGCCCAAGGCGGGGGAGTGGACACGCTGAAGCATCTCCTCGGTCTGTCGCCCGACTTGCCAGCCACCATCAAATGTCGCTACAACGACGTGAAGGTGCCTGCGGAGACGTTCAGGATCATCACGGTGCAGGACCTGGCGAAACTCCACCACAACTTGGACGACATGGCGAAGATTCGCCCTCCGGACCTCATGCTCGAAGGGTTTGAGTGGCGCGCTCGCCCGCTTGACAAGGTCTTCGACGCGGACACGCGCGCGGTGCTGAAGCGCTGCATCCTCGTGGAAGTGACGGCGCAGTGTGTCAAGGACTCTGTGCGCGAGAGGCGAAAGTTCGGGTCCGACAAGGCGATCTCCATGGCGGAGAGTTTGAGGGCCTTGTACAACGGCCAGTAATTCGCGACACCGGGCCTGCCTTTTGAGGGCACAGACCAGGCAGAAGCCCGACCGAACGCATTCCGTACAGATCGCGCGGGCCGCTCTGGCACACTGCACCCTTGCCGGGCTCGTGAGGCCGCCTTGCCCAAAGACGCACAGTTGGGCGACGCGCTGCAATATGACCCGCTCCACTCCCCCCCAGCTCCATGCTATATGTGCTATATGTGCTATATGGACGCCAACCCGCTGAACCTCCACTCTCCCCCGGGCCCATGCTATATGTACTATATGTGCTATATGGGTCTTACAAGGCAAGCCGCTGAACATCCACTCTTTCTCGGGTCCATGCTATATGTGCTATATGTGCTATATGGGTCTTACAAGGCAAGCCGCTGAACATCCACTCTCCCCCGGGTCCATGCTATATGTGCTATATGTGCTATATGGTATAGAAGCCTGTATACTATACACATAGCATCTCCAACATGTACCAAATATGCATTGTATAGCACATATAGTATATTTTAAAGCGCGTACAGAATAATATAGCACATATAGCACATATAGTATGGAGCTGGGGGGGAGTGGAGGTTCAGCGGGTTGCCTTGTGAGACCCATATAGCACATATAGCACATATAGCAAGGAGCCCGGAGACTGTGGGGGTTCAGCGGCTTGCCTTGTGAGATATAGCACATATAGCACATATAGCAAGGACCCGGGGGAGAGTGGAGGTTCAGCGGGTTGGCGTCCATATAGCACATATAGCACATATAGCATGGAGCTGGGGGGGAGTGGAGAGCCAAACCCAGGGACATTTGTGCGGTTTTGCGCCACGAAATGCTATTCTTACAGGGTGTACATGTATGTACAGCCTGGAGGAATAGCTTTTTTTGCACGGTTTTGCGCTGAAAAAATGCTATTCTTCCAGTGCCTATATCAATATAGACACTAGAAGAATAGCTTTTGCACGTTGCCCATGCCAGCCCCCTCATTTGATTGGTTCGCCCAACCCGTTGGTTTCCCGAGGACCCCAAACCCAAGGAGCTGAGCAGGCTCCGGGAATTCCCCCCCAGCCTGCGCAATGCCTCGAAACCGTTTTTTCTAGTGTTTTCGCTCGATCAGGCAATTCCAACTTGAGTGTGATCAAAGTTTTTTTTGCGCCAAAAGGGGCTTGCTTCAAGCGTCCCCGGAAACGAGGAGGCCTGAGGAGGCCTGAAGAGTGCCTCAAAGAACCAGTTTTTCAAAGGAGGCTAGTCGAGTGTCCTGGGCCTCGGAGGCCCCAGGAAGTCGTCCAGCTGCCTCACAGCCGCCGGCCTGCCCCGTCTCGTCAGCCGGCCCGCCGCGTTGCCGCTGCCCTGCGGCGCCGGCAATGCCAGCTTCAGCAGGGTCTCCCGGCCCTCCGTGCTGCGGACGGTCATGGAGTCCACGGCCCCCAGCTGCTGCACGTCGCCGTACTGAGGGTTGCCTCGCCGCGTTCGTCGGCGCTCGGAAGGCGCCCGCGTCCTCCACCGCCTTCACGCGCCGGTCGGTGAGGTCCTTGTTGTGCTGGAACTTGTCGGCGTTGTCTTGGAGGACCCTGAACTCCGTGACCAGCTGCTTCTCCACGTCCTCGGGCGCGCCGTGCACCGTCTCGTGGGGCCGCGCGTTGTAGGCCCCGGCCGCCCGCTCGAAGCGGTCGCTCCACTGCCCGCCCTTGCGCGCCACCCTCGTGGCCAGGTCCTTCTTCAGCGTCTGGATGCCCCGGTCCACCACGGCGATGGCGTTGCGGTCCTCGGGCCGCTTCGTGCGGTGCACGGCTTCGGGCAGCTCCCGGTCCAGCGTGGCGAACTCGTTGCCCAGGTCCGTCGTGACCACGAAGTTCCCGTCGTCCCCCGTCAGCTCCCGCGCGGCGCGCTTGGTGGCGCGGCCCACCGTCTCGGCGTTCTTGTTCTGCAGAGGTTCCACGGCGGCCTCCCGGGTGAAGACGTCCATCACCACCAGGCCGTACTTCGTCTTCCCCCGCGTGTTCTGGCTGAAGTCGATGAGGTCGGCCTGCAGCCGGTCGTTCGGCCCCTCGGCGGCCGACTTGCCCAGCGCGCGCGGCCGGGGCGCCTGCACCTGCCGGCCCACGTCGGCCTTCAGCGCCTCGAAGGCCATGGCCTGCGTCACGTCGAGGTCGCGCTGCCTCGCAAGTTGGTACAGCTTCCGCGGGTCCCGCACGTTGAAGTCGTCGAGGGACCTGGCCTCCATTTAAAAAACAGCTTTGTTGCCCCAAAAAGGAGCTTGCTCAAGGCTCCCTGGACAGGGAGGCCTGAAGACACCTACTTGTTGCCCCAAAAAGGAGCTTGAGCAAGGTTCCCTGGACGCAGGGAGGCCTGCACACACAGCTACTTGTTCAGCCGGGCCTGGAAGCCCTTGCGCACCCCCCACAGCACGCTGGTGAGGTGAGAGTAGTCGAGAGTAACCATCTCCGTGCCGTCGCTCCACCGGGCGGTGCCCGTCAAATTCTTCCACTTTGTTCCTGCGAAGTCGTCCGAGGCGAAGCCCAGCCTCAGGTCCTCGTTCATGTCCGGGCGCTTGTACTGCTTGGCCTCCACGGAGTCAAAGAGCTGCTGGAGCTCCGCCACGTCGGCCTCGGCCATCTCCGTCTTCACCCGGCTGTCCGACAAATTCGTGAAGCTCGTGTTGCAGACCACGTTGCCCGTGTTGCCCGCGATCACGAGGCAGCCGGGGTTCCTCTGGTTCGTGGTCAGGGACAGCTGCGTCGAGAGGCTCTTCGTCTGCACCAGCGCCTCGTCGTTGATCATGATGAGCTCGCACTGGTGCGCCCCGCCGTCCCGCTCCAGGAAGACCCGCGCGCTCTGGTTGCCCAGCAGCCGCAGCTCCGGGCCGCTGTCGGGGGCCGCGCTGTTGTTGGACACTTGCAGCTTGCTCCAGCCCGCCCAGTTCTTCGTCAGGAAGAGATCGTCCGAGAAGTCGGAGGTGTTGGTCACGGTGAGCGTGTTGGACGCGAAGAGCTGCGGCGCGGAGACCGTGCCCGAGCTCGTCACGTCGCCGCACACCACGCTGCCCGTCGACACTCCGCCGCTCGTGGCCGTGAAGGTGCAGTCCAGGCTCTCGCAGTCCAGCGGGCCCGCGGAGGCCGCCCCGGTGATGGTCAGCGTGGCGCCCGTGAGCGCGCCGGTGGCTGCGAAGCTCGCCGCGGTTGCTGCGCCCGAGGCCGTCAGCGTGCCCGTGGACACGTCGCCCACCGTGGTGAAGTTCCCGGCGTTGGCCGTGTTGTTGATGGTCAACGTGCTGCCCGTGATTCCCGTGGCGGAGCTCAGCAGGCCCACGCTGGCCGCGCCGCTGATGCTCAGCGAGCTGCCTGACACGGCCCCTGTGGACGACAGCGTGGCTCCGGCGACGGTGCCTGTGGCTGTGAGCGCTGCGCAGGAGACTGCGCCCGAGGCGTCCACGCCCGTGGTGAACACGTCGGTGCAGTTCACGTCGTTGCACAGCAGCTGGTCGCAGCCCACGTTGCCCTGCGCGGTGAGCCCGTCCAGCGTGGCCGAGCCCGTGAGGGCCAGCGAGTCCGCCAGCAGGTCCGTTACTGAGACAGACTCTCCCTCGAAGGCGCTGGCCCTGATCTGCATGCTGTACAGGTCCAGCGTGCCCGCCGACTGCTGCACCAGCCCGGGGATAGAGCCGCCGAAGGCTCCGAAGTGCAGCTTCGCGATTCCGCCCGGCGGCACCGAGAAGTCCAGGCGCGCCGTGCTCCAGACTCCCTGCGAGGGCGTGCCGAGGAAGGTGCCGGTGACGCCCACGTAGTCGTTGTCGGCCGCGCTGACGTACATCACCAAGTTGGAGGCCGTGCCCAGCCGGTACCGGCAGCCGAAGGAGTAGCGTCTCCCCGGCGTCAGCGTGTAGGTGCGCACGATGTTCCAGGCGAAGGCGCTCAGGGTCATGACGTCGTCGGCCCCTCCGTCGAGGAACTCGTGCTTCAGCAGCAGTGCCGAGGCCGCCGTGTCCTCCTCCTCCGTGTTGCCGGTCTCCAGGGTTGCGTCCAGGATCTGGAGGCCGTAAACGTCCACCGTTCCTGCCGTCTGGTTGGGCAGGCCCGGCGCCTGGAAGTGCGCACCGAAGTGCAGCTTCGCGGCGGCACTGTGAAGTACATCTTGGCCGTGCTCCAGGCGCCCTGGTCGCCCACGAAGCTGCCGTACAGGGGGTCGTAGACGTTGTCGGCCTCGGACACGTACACCACGAAGTTGGAGGCCGTGCCGAGCCGGTAGCGGCAGGCGAAGAGCAGCTCTCGGCCCGGGGTCAAGTTGTAGGTGCGCACGATGTTCCACGGGTTCGCCGCCAGGGTCAGGGTGTAGCCGTCCACGCTCACTCCCGCGGTGTGCGTGGCCAGGACCACGCTGCAGCCGCTGCTGGGGCGGACCGTCCAGTTTGACAGTGAGACGTCCGTGGGGCCCAGGATCTGCTCTCCTATGGCGGCCACCACCTCGTCGGCCCGTCGTCCGGAAAGCGCACTGCTATTTGCAGGGCCGAGGCCGCCTCCGTGACTCCGAGCTTGCCGGCCAACAAACCGTCCACCTGCGTGATGGTGTAGTAGCTGAGCAGGGCGGCGGCGATGCTCGAGGCCGTCGCCGTGTCCTGGTCTGCGGCTGAGCGGTACGCCACCAGCGCCGAGGTGATTTGGTTGGTTGTGAAGACGTCCTTCCTGTAGGCCAGCAGCGCTCCCGCGATGGCGGCCTGCGTCTGCGTGTCCTGCGCCGCGCCCGTGCGGTAGAGGCCAGCAGCGCGGCTGTGATGGCGCTGGTCGTCTCCGCGTCCTGCGCTGCCCCTGTGCGGTAGTCTCCCAACAGAGTGTCCACTTGTGAGGAGGTGTAGTAGGCCAGCAAGGCTGCTGTTATGGCAGCGTCAGTGCCCGCCGTGGAGTAGCAGTCTGCCGTGATGCTCAGCGTGTCGTCGCCGTTGGCCAGCGCAGCAGAGAGAGGAGCCATGAAGATGCAGGTTGCGAACGACGTTGCTTCCGCGAACGAGCTCCCAAGTCGTGAAGCCCGCCCAGGCCGGCGCGTTAACAACTCCGCCTCCGGAAAGCTGCAGGGCGGCGAGCTCCGCGAGGATTGCGTCGAGGGCGCTCTGGAGCGTGGTCTCGCTGGCGGAGAGCGCGGCGTTCGTGGCGTACGAGGCCAGCAGCGTCGCGTCGGCCTTGGCCCCCTGGAGCGCCGTGATGCTGGCGTCCCGGCTAGCAAGCTGCGCTGCGACGAAGGCCTCGGTGGCGAGGCCCAGCAGCGCATTTGCTATTTTGGTGTCTACCTCCAGTGGAAGTCCGTCCACCGTGGAGAGCAGGGCGGCCAGCGCGCTGGCGTCCGCCTTGCCAAGGAGGGCGGCGTCCAGGGCTGCCGTGGTGACAGCGTCCAAGAGGGCTGTCGCTATCTTAGAGTCCACCACCGAGGAAGTGTCCACGGCCGACTGCAGGGCGTAAGCAGTCAGGGCGCTGGCGTCTGCCTTGGAGGCCTGCAGCCCCGAGATGGAGGCGTCTCGGCTCGCGAGCTCGGAGGCCAGCGCCGCGGCGGTGACGGCCCCCAGGAGAGCGTTGGCCACCTTGGTGTCCACCTCCAGCGGCGTGATCCTCGCCGCTATGTCTAGGGAGTGCTGGTCCACCACCGTCTTGAGGCCGTAGTTGGCGGCCACCGTGGCCAGCGTGGCGTTGTTGGCCGAGGCGATGGAGCCGTTCATGGCCGCCGTGGTGCTGTAGTTGGACAGCTTCAGGTCCACGCCGTCCGGGGTGCTCTTGGTGGCCACCACGCCCTCCAGCACGTCGAAGGCCGACTGGTCTGCCTTGTTGGAGAGACCCGTGGTCAGCGAGCTCTGCAGCGCGGCGATGCTGCTTCCGTGCGCGGCCACCTGCCCGTCCGTGGTGGCCAGGGCCGCCGCCGTGGCCAGGGGCGCAATTGCCGGCGCCAGCGCGCTGCTGTCCAGCTTTGAGGCCAGCTCTGCGGTGACTCTGTCGTCCAGGGACTGGATGGCCGCCGCGTTGTTGCCGGAGGCTGCCGTGTTCACCGCCAGGTCCGTTACTTGAGCGTAGGGCGTCAAAGCGAGGGCCAGCTGCCCTGCGGTGACGTGCGTGCCGTCAGTCACCTCTCCGTTGTCCAGGACCTCCGGGATATTGCCGGTAACAGGTCCTTCAAACATGTTTACATATGTTCTCGCCGCCTTAGTCCAGTGGCTATTCCGCAAAGCGAGGCCGGCTCCGCGGCTTCGGTCTTGGAGTGGCATTCCGGCCGTTCGGAGAAGTTTCCTTGTCCTCGTGATTCGGGGGTATTGTGTTTGACACACCACCCCCTCACAGGCGTCACCGCTTGTTGGTGCGTCAAACGCACCAACCCCTCTTCGGCGCAAGTTTCCGCACGTGTCACAGTCCGTGGGTGACCTTGAAAGCGAGGCCCGCACCAGGCCCGCACCAGGCCCGCACCAGGCCCGCACCAGGGTTTTTTTCGGAAGTAGCGCGGCTGCAATGTGACTCAATTTGACCGATGGCGCAGGTCTCGCTTTTGACCGATTTTGCCGGTCAATCGCGGGACCTGCGCACGATGGAGCCAGTCTCCGACATAATCGGACACTGCTTCGTAGTTGGTGCGAGACATCAGCTGCGTGCCTCCATGTCGGCGGGCTGGCGTGGCTCTGCCGGGCAGGTTCGCCGAAACTTTAGACAGTTGTCCCCACAGGACAACTGGATTTTTTTTTCACAGTTGTCCCCCCACAGGGCCACTGGATTTTTTTTTCACAGTTGTCGGCTTAGACAACCTCGACATTTTTTTCCTGGCAAGAATCCCGACCTTGGCACGGGCTCGGCAGGAGGCTTCTATGCCAGGCAGGTGGCGCGGCCGGGCTCCGATGCCGGGCAGGTGGCGGTGCGTTCATCCTGCTAGCCTCCGGTGGTCTCTGCCGCGGCGGGCGGGCTGGCGCCTGTGGGTTTTAAACACAGCTGCCTCTACTCTCATCTTGAGACCATGGCCTCTCCGTCGCGCCCGCAAGCCTGTATGGTTTCGCATCAAGACCTGCTCGAGATGTGGGAGGCCGACGTTGCTGTCTGGGACTGCTGGTTCACAAACCAGAAAAGGCTGTACGACGCCCAGAGACAGGAGCCCGATGAGATGCGCCAGCTGCACCTCGCAAACCAGCAGTGGGTGCAAGAAGAGGAAGAGCGACGAGAGGAGTCGCAGCGCAAGCGCCGGCGCACAGATGCTGGGATGGCAGAA
Organism: Effrenium voratum; assembly: GCA_963377175.1. Lineage (NCBI taxonomy): Eukaryota > Dinophyceae > Suessiales > Symbiodiniaceae > Effrenium > Effrenium voratum. The sequence continues at coordinate 9,842 of CAUJNA010003323.1, forward strand.
CATGCGACGCGGACCAACGCAGCGTGGCTCAAAGACAGGATTGACGCCCTCCAGCGTCTGCTCAAAGTCCAGACCGACGGCATTCAGGGGGTGCTCAAAATCCAGACCGACGCCGCCTTGAGCCGGTTTGCGATCGAAACCGACGATCTCCGTGAGTGGCTCCCAGACGAAGCCGACGTCCGTCGTGATCAGCTCTTGACCGACACCATCAACCTCGAGGCGCGGTTCAAATTCAAAACCGACGCCCTGCATGAGTGGCTCGCAGTCGAAACCGACGCCCTCTATGACCGCATCGTAGGCGAAGAAGTCATCACCTTCCATGAGCAGCTCAAAATCGAAACCGACCGCCTGCATGAGCAGATTAACATCGATGTCGGTCGCCTCGATGAGATGACCCAATTCGACGTCGACGCCCACTGCGAGCGGCTTGTGAGCAGAATCGACGCCCTTCAGGGGCTCCGGTGGGGCCAAACGGGAACGCCGGTCTGAGGGGCTTCGGAGCAATCCTGGGGTGACAACAGGATTGAAGGAGGCAATCCTGGGGTGACAACAGGATTGAAGGAGGCAATCCTGGGGTGACAACAGGATTGAAGGAGGCAACCCTGGGGCCTCGCAGCCATTGGCAAAAAAAAGCGTGCTGCAGTCCTCCCCCCACGGGAGGACTGGATTTTTTTTTTCCTGGGAAGAATCCCAACCTTGGCGCAGGCTCGGCAGGCTGGAGGCTTCTATGCCGGGCAGGTGGCGCGGCCGGGTGGCGCGCTAGGTATCAAAGCCGTTGGGCGAGCCATCAAACGAGGTTGGGCGAGCCAGTACTAAGGGGCCGTTGGGCGAGCCCGTACTCATTGGGCGAGCCCGTACTCATTGGGCGAGCCCGTACTCATTGAGCCATCAAACGAGGTTGGGCGAGCCAGTACTAAGGGGCCGTTGGGCGAGCCCGTACTCATTGGGCGAGCCATCAAACGAGGTTGGGCGAGCCAGTACTACGTGCTGCGCCTGCGCGGCGTCAAGAGTGCCCGCTTGGCTACCCAGCGCACGCCGCTTGAACAGTGGCCTGCCACTTTCACAGTGGCCCCCTCCACTTGCACAGTGGCCTGCCACTTGAACAGTGGCCTCCATGCCACTTGTACAGCGGCCGCCACTTTCACAGTGGCCAACGCCTGCGCCTGCTTGGCGCTGTGCCTGCTCGGCACTACCTACAAGTGCCTGCTCGGCACTACCTCCTTAAGTGCCTGCTCGGCACGTCTACTTAAGTGCCTGCTCGGCACTGTGCCTGCTCGGCACGTCTACTTAAGTGCCTGCTCGGCACTAAGTGCCTGCTCGGCACGTTTAGTTAAGTGCCTGCTCGGAACGTCTACTTAAGTGCCTGCTCGGCACTAAGTGCCTGCTCGGCACCGCCCCGCCTCGCGAAGTTCTCCAGGATGTCCGACCTACGTACGGCAGCCTGACAGGAAAAAAACAGGGGGGGGGGCACTTTGGGGTTGAACCACATGCACATGACATGCAAAACCGTGCGAAAAACATGTCAAAATGACAGGTTCAAAATCATGCAAAAAACAAGCTGTTCCACGTGTCATGCAAAAAAACAAGCTGTTCCACATGTCATGCCATGCAAAAAACAAGCTGTTCCACATGTCATGCCATGCAAAAAAGCAAGCTGTTCCACATGTCATGCAAAAACCATGCAAAAACCATGCAAAAACCATGCAAAATGCGGCGCGTACGGAGCGCCAACCCGCCGAACCCTCACAGTCCCCCGCGTCCTTGCTATACGTGCTATATGTGCTATATCTCACAAGGCAAGCCACTGAACATCCACTCTCCCCGGGTTCCTTGCTATATGTGCTATATGTGCTATATCTCACAAGGCAAGCCACTGAACATCCACTCTCCCCGGGTTCCTTGCTATATGTGCTATATGTGCTATATCTCACAAGGCAAGCCACTGAACATCCACTCTCCCCGGGTTCCTTGCTATATGTGCTATATGTGCTATATGGCCCTATATAGCACATATACTACAGATTTTCGCGCGTACAGAATATATAGCACATATAGTACATATAGCAAGGAACTGGGGGAGAGTGGGGGTTCAGCGGCTTGGCGTGTAAGATATAGCACATATGATGATTCTCACTTTAGTGATAATTCCTTATCCAAAAAGGGAGACCCCTGGTGTTTGTGCTGGGGCACTAACATTCCCATCAGCAAACTTTTTAAGTTGCTCACAAACGGCCTTGTTTTGATGTGTTGTTTTTGTGGATGAACAACACTTCGTTGCACACCACCGCCATTGCACAGACCCAAGGGGTGGGTGGGAGGGAGCTCCTCGTTTTTGCAATGGCCGCTTGAGAATTTTTTCCATGGGCCAGTGTCTGCGCCGTTTTCGCGCCAGTACAGTGCTGGCGTGGCGCCGATTTGTTCTGCATTGCTTGCATATCAGACGCTGCCAACGTTGGTTCCACAACATTGGGCAGCACCTGGCCTTGCGGTATTCTCGTTCTTTCCTGGATAGAGTCAGCCGCTGTTATCCACAGCTGCGCTGATCATGGCTCACATCCCGGAGCACGACCATTGCATGCAAAATGGGGAGGATGTGTTCAAACAGGGTGAGTTTGCCACGGACTTTGTTTCACGTCGAAATTTGCAACCTTCTAACGAAGCTCTGGAGGTTGCGTCTTCTGTTGGACTTGTGCCGGATGGAGAATCTGATGATCAACAGGATGGCCAACAGTTTGTCCCTGTAAACTTTTCGCACGACAGATGTGACGATGGTGTTGAACCTTGTGGCTACTTCGTGCAGAAACTACATGAATGTGTGCAACCTGAATTTGGAACAGCTTGCTCTTCAGACCATGGTGGTTGCATGTCTGATCCTGGCTCGTCGTGTCAGATGCATGATACATTGGACAGTGGGCGGCCTGATCCTGGAGCAAGGGCCTCAGTGGAGAAGGCCGACACGTCTGTGGCTTGTTCCAGCAATGTGCCTTTTGTCGCATCCAGACATGAGAGTTCAGATCGTCAACTTGCAGTCATGGTTGCAGCACGGCGTTTGGGAGCAAAGAAGTCGAAGATTTCAATGCCATGGGATGCACCCTTCATGAAGATGCCCTGGGAAGTGAAACCTCTTTGCACTGTTTTTGAGAATAGCAAGAGCTTCCCACCGGTTCCTGTGGAAGCTATACATGTTGCTGCAAGTTCACAGGCCGAGGTTCCTGGAATGCGAGAGGTTTCAAGGAGCGGTGTGAAGTGGGCGGCTGTCAAACGAAGAGTCGTTGACAGTTGGCCAATCGCGCTCGGCAAGGAGATGCACCAGTCCCTTGAATTGTGGAGGGTGATTGCATTCAGTGGCATGCATGGGACAAGACTTGGACGCATTTTGTGCCAACTGTCAGGTGCAGATGATGCAGATGCAAAGATTGCCCAAACTCTGAAGGACACGTTTTGCAGTAAGGCCCCCTCGACTTTGAGGTCGAGGGCGTTCTCGCTGATCTCCTTTTCGAAATGGAAAGCCTCGAGGTTTGGGCCAGACAGTGCACATATTTTCCCGATTCAAGAGCAGGAAGTCTATGACTACATTTGCGATTTGCGAACAGAAGCGGCCCCTGTTACGAGGGCACGGCGTCTTTTTGAAGCTGTGGCCTTTGCGAAGGGTCTCCTGGGCGCAGATGTGGATGACGTCCTGAAGTCACCGCGCATTCAAGGTGCGGTGAAATCCTTCACTCGGGGACTGGTGCCGAGAAAGAAACTTCCTTTGCCTGTGCATGTGGTGGCCGCAATGGAAGGTCTGGTGGTGCACAGTGACCCCCAGACCGCCATCCTTGTGGGTTATTTTTTGCTCTTGGTATATGCGAGATTGAGGTTCTCGGACGCTCAATTCCTAGTACAGGAACCCAAGATTGACGGGAGCGACAGTCATGGGTTTTTGGAAATGCAGCTGTACCACCACAAAACCATTGGCCGGAGCAAAGCCACAATCAACAGGCTCCTGCCAGCTGCTGCAGCTCTGCCGGGCGTGGGAGGTCATCCATGGGCATCGAAGTGGCTAGAGATTAGGGAACAATTTGGTCTTGCGGCTGGTCGAGGGCATCCCACTCTACCAGTCATTGTCTCTGGACCAGCTTGGGGTTCGCTGCCTATGACACCGACCGAAGGGGTCGACAAGCTCAGGCAAATTCTCAGGATGGTTGATGGGACACTAGATGTTTCTCAGTTTGGCACGCACAGTTGCAAGGCGACAGTGCTTTCGTGGCTTGCCAAATCTGGTGCTAGCCAGCAAATTCAGCGGCGAGCTGGGTACCATGCGAAGGCATCCGAGCTCAACCCGATGGAATATTCTCAGGATGCTCAGAGTGAGGTTCTAAATCGCATTTCCAGCATTTGTATTGCAGTCAGACTCGGAAGATTTCAGCCTGACAGCACCAGATCTCAGAGGTGGATCGGTTGCCAGAACCTTGAAGAAGCAGTGGCAATGGATGCCTCTTTTGGATCATCAGTTGGGACCGAAGGAGCGCCGTCTGGCGAAGATGAGTGCAGGTTCGTGGAGCCTACACCTTTCGACGCTGCCAGCCAAGATGCGGAAGATTTGGATTCGCAGCACGGCAGTGGCTCCGGACATGATTCCACGTCTAGCACCAGTAGCAGCGTTGATGGCAGTGAATCGGAGAGTGAGGATGAGAAGAGACAGGCCGCAGAGCACGTGCAGGAGATGGCCAAGGGCGTCAATGAGCACCTGACCACCGATTTTGACCTCTTCAATCATGTGAAGAGGAGAACCCTGCACAGATCTGCCCGCACGAATGTCGATCCTCAGGGACGTTCGTTTGTGGCCGCCTTGTCACCCGAATGTTTGAGCAGGTCTCAATGAGTGAGCTTCCTGCCTTTAATCCAGACAAATGCAAACAGTGTTTTTCGAAAGGGTCAATTCTTTCTTGAGCCTGAAATCGGTGCAAAAGAGGCTTCATGGTTTGGCGGTTTCTTCCCATGCCGAGTCTTGGAGCGCTTTGTTTGGCTTGTCAGTCAGCTTGAACTTGCACCGTTTTTTCTGTTTGCATGGAACGTCTGAGGACCGTTCTCTTGCCCAAGCTCTGACTAAGAGTCTCAGTTTTCCGGGGCCGCACATGTCGTTGGTTGATTCTGCGCCTGTCTTTAAGGCTAGGTGCCTCAGCATTGGGCTTGCCGAAACGGTCATTGATTCCCTTCATGACAAGGGATGGGACACGCATGCCTTTGCTGGGGAGTGCCGATCATGCAGATGGCGCCAAGCTCAGGAGGCTACATTTCGAGTCGTATACTCTAGCTGCTGCTGAGATGAAACGCAAGGTGGAATCGGCAGAGGGACAGCCTCCAGCGAAGCTGCCTCCCGCAGAAGTGGCTGAAAGAATCGCGGTTTTGCAGGCTAAGCTTGACCCTTTGCTCATCGAAAACACCATGGAGCCAAGCCACGCCCTCATCAATTATGTTTCCCAGGCCGTCGAAGATGGCAGGTGGAGATATATTGAATGGGATCGCTGCACTACGAGAGCACAAGAGGTCAATGGCATCAGCGAGGACACAGGGTTGAAGGTTTGGCGCCCTGACAAGCATTCTGGTGTGATTAAGGAATTTCACCACGAGCCAAAGCTGACGGCCCCCTTGACCACCGATTTGGAGATTTCTAATGCCCTGAAGCGCAGAGGCGTGGCGTATGAAGTTGCGCAGGCAATGAGCTTCAAATCGCATGAGAAGCTGGTCAACTTGCTTTTCAATGAATATTTGAAGCCTGCGCCCGACGGTTTTGAGAAAATTTCGATTTCCCAGCTTGTGGCTGCAGACCGTGAGGTGCATGTTAGACTGGCTGAGGCCACCAAGGCTGGACTTGCGAAGACGCATGAAAGGTCCGGCTGTGCAGCTTGACTTGACAGTTCCTTCAGTTCAGGATTTGATCCTTGATTTGGTGCATTCAAAGAGCGTCGTTGCCATTTTCATGGGGCCTCCTTGTGGAACAAGTTCGAGGGCCCGCAACATTCCCATACGCGCTCATTTGAGATCGCGTGGTGTACCACAGCCACGGCCTCTTCGCTCCGACAGCTACCCTTGTGGCTTCCCCAGCCTCAAGGGTGTGGCTCTAAGCAAGGTGACGCAGGCAAACCAGTTGTATGCTTTTTCTGCAGCACTTTGCGAAGTCGCTCAAGACTATGGTTGTTTGGTTGCGGTTGAGAACCCAGCCCGAAGCCTCATGTGGCTTACACCCTGGTTTGTGCATGTTTCCGAGCTCCTCAGTTTCAACATGTTCCAGTGCCACTCGTGCATGTACGGGGGCTCTCGACGGAAAGCCACAGGTTTCCTGGCCAATTTTGACATGTCTGAACTGTGTCTGCAGTGTGATGGGTCGCACGTGCACGAGCCCTGGAATGCCACCATGCAGCAGGGACACTGGAAGTTTGCAACATCTGGTGAAGCTGAGTATCCTGCCGGACTAGCCAGGTGCATAGCCCAATGCTTCCGGCAAGAACTTGCCAAGCGCGGGGTGAACCCTGAGCCAACCCATGCATCTCAGGCTGCTTTGGCATCACAGAGGCAGCATCGCAAGATATCTCGCACCGTGGTGCCCGAATTTGCTCAGACTTTCCAAATCCAGGTGCCCGATGGTCAGACACCACCTATGCGCCTTGATGACAATGCGCCCATTTGGTTGGCCTCAGTGCCCAAGAAATCCAAATTGATTCGCATCTTTTCCAAACATGTGGATGGGGGTGTGAATGGTACAGATGCTGGACGGCGAGAGGCGCGCAAGATGGCGGAGTATGGCAGTTTTTTCGAGCCAAGGGACTTCACCAGATATGCTTTGGAGCAGCCACACCCAACTGACGAGTTGGGCGCTTTTTGTGAGGACAATTGGAAAGCAATCTGCTGGATATCTTCGAACAGCGCTCTGATGGTTGCAAAGTTCAGGCTTGAACAGATTATCAAATACAAGAAGGTTGCCAGAGATTTGAGGAACGAGGAGATCGCTCTTCACCAGGGTCTGCACCCTGATTTGCAGACTGTTCTTGCAAAGAAGCAACTTTTGCTCTTCAAGAGACTGTGCGAAGATGCAGAGATAGATGATGAGTTCCTTTTCCGTGATTTGTGCGAAGGCTTCAAGTTGGTCGGGCAGCTGGAGCCCTCTGGGCAGTTTCGGAGCAAATTGAGATTGGCAAGCATGAGCGCTGAGGAGCTTCAGAAAACTGCCCCATTTGCTCAAGCTTGCATTGAACAAGAGTGTCGCAAAGTCTTGCTTGACCCCGAGGTTGCTGCTGCAGTATGGAAGGAGTCTGTCGAGCAAGCGACAGATGGCTCTGGATGGCTCAAGGGTCCCTTCACGAAGGAGGAAGTTACACTCAGGCATGGTCCACTCTGGATCCCTTCCCGCAGGTTCGGGGTTCGCCAGTCTGGAAAGATCAGGTCTGTGGATGATTTCTCCCAGTTTGGGATAAATGCTTCTACAAGTACCTTTGAGCAGATTGTTTTGGAAGGGATTGATGACGTGGGAGCGACGGCTAGGATGTTTGTAGCTGCTCTTGATGGCAGTCGCTTGGAACACTGCCGGAGCGGCATCCTGGGACGAGCCCTGGACTTGAAGGCAGCTTACAAACAGCTGGCACGTCACCCGGACCATGCATGGTGCTCAATCATTGCAGCTGCAAATCCCGACGATGGCGAAGTGTGTTTCTTCGAGGCCGTAGCACTTCCCTTTGGAGCCGTGAGTTCAGTACTGGGTTTCAATCGAGTGGCCAGGTGTCTTAGCCAGATACTGGTCAGACTGTTTCGGATCGTGAACACCAATTTCTTTGACGACTACTGCCAGTTGGAGGTCTCCCAACTGGCCGCATCTGCGCATGAGACAGCCGAGACTGTCTTGCAAATGTTGGGTTGGAACATCTCCATGGGGGAGGACAAGAGGAAACCTTTTCGCAGTGAGTTCGACATGCTGGGTGCAACTGTAGTTTTGGACGCAACTGGACAAGGGTTGATTGTTCTGAGAAACAAGCCAGGAAGGATTGAAGAGATCCGACGCTGTGTTTCAGAGCTGGTCGACAGAAGGCGTGTGCTGGCCAAGGAGTTAGACTCGCTAAGAGGTAGGCTCCTCTTTGCCAGCGGTTTCACCATGGGCCGGACTTCACAGCTGGCAGTGCAACAGATCAGCGCAAGAGTCAAGGGCAGGGCCCAAATGGAACTGGATGAGGACCTTGTGGAAACATTGAAACTTGCGGTGGACACGCTGGCCAATGCTCGCGACCGTCAAATCTGGGCAAGTGACTACAGACCACCAGTGGTAATTTTCACTGATGGAGCTTGCGAAGACGAAGCAGCTACTGTCACTTTCGGAGCAGTCTGTTTTGACCCTTTGGATTGCAATGTCGAATTTTTCGGTGACCGCATTGACCATGAACTGGTCAGCAGTTGGACTGTACAAGGCAAAAGGCAAGTCATATGTCAAGCAGAGATGTGGCCTGTCATTGTGGCCAAGTGCACGTGGTCTGCGAAGCTGAAGGAGCGCAAGCTGCTGTGGTTCATTGACAATGAGAGTGCAAGGTATGCGTTTGTCCGCGCTTTCTCCCCGGTAGTCGACAACGGCAGGCTGCTGAGAGCAAATGCACAGGTTGACTCTGAGATCTGTGCAACCTCGTGGTATGCCAGGGTCCCTTCTGCCTCAAACCCTGCTGACGATGCGTCTCGTTTGAACTTCGAAGGATATCCATCGCATTTCATCAGAGTCAGGCCAATAGTGACTGAGGCCTGCAAGAGATTGGCACTTGGCTTGGGCTTGTAGAATGGGGTGTCTGAAAGGCTTGATCGTCCCGAAGGGGAAGAGATCAAGAAGAGCCTTGACGGGACACCAGAAAGCTGGTGCATCCCTCCGCCGTGCGCGGCGCGTCTCGAAGGAGACCTGACTTCCCCATTTCTGGCTGTGAAATGATTTAATAAGAATGCGATGGATATATAATTTTATATAGTGACTGTTTGTATATCATGATTTCCGGAGTGGAATGATATACTTTACAGTTGCGTTTCTTTTGTCACGGTGCTGTTTGTTGTGTTTCATGACTCTGTGTCATGTCACGCTTTTCCTTTGGCTCAAGCTTTTGTATAATGCTGGTGTGCCGCTTTTCTGATTTGAGGCGTGTGACAACTTTGTTGGTGATGGGTCTTAGGGTCTCCCTGAGGATAAGATGATTCTCACTTTAGTGATAATTCCTTATCCAAAAAGGGAGACCCCTGGTGTTTGTGCTGGGGCACTAACATTCCCATCAGCAAACTTTTTAAGTTGCTCACAAACGGCCTTGTTTTGATGTGTTGTTTTTGTGGATGAACAACACTTCGTTGCACACCACCGCCATTGCACAGACCCAAGGGGTGGGTGGGAGGGAGCTCCTCGTTTTTGCAATGGCCGCTTGAGAATTTTTTCCCACCCGCCCGCCCTCTTTACTCCGTACCAGATAGCTGGTACTTCAGGAGGAGAAGTTTCTCCGGCTTGAGCTTCCCGAAGGGGAAGCTCAAGCGAGGGTTTGAAAGGCTTAACTTTCCAAAGGGAAAGGGGTGTCTGAAAGGCTTGATCGTCCCGAAGGGGAAGAGATCAAGAAGAGCCTTGACGGGACACCAGAAAGCTGGTGCATCCCTCCGCCGTGCGCGGCGCGTCTCGAAGGAGACCTGACTTCCCCATTTCTGGCTGTGAAATGATTTAATAAGAATGCGATGGATATATAATTTTATATAGTGACTGTTTGTATATCATGATTTCCGGAGTGGAATGATATACTTTACAGTTGCGTTTCTTTTGTCACGGTGCTGTTTGTTGTGTTTCATGACTCTGTGTCATGTCACGCTTTTCCTTTGGCTCAAGCTTTTGTATAATGCTGGTGTGCCGCTTTTCTGATTTGAGGCGTGTGACAACTTTGTTGGTGATGGGTCTTAGGGTCTCCCTGAGGATAAAGCACATATAGCAAGGAGCCCGGAGACTGTGGGGGTTCAGCGGCTTGGCGTGTAAGATATAGCACATATAGCACATATAGCAAGGAGCCCGGAGACTGTGGGGGTTCAGCGGCTTGGCGCGGCTTCAATGCCGGGCAGGTATAGCACATATATAGCAGCCATAGCAAGGAGCCCTCAGCGGCTTGGCGCACTCTGAATCAAATCGTGGGGGGAGTTTGCATCTGCAGGGAATCCCTGCATTCCCGGTATCTCTCTCTTTAGAGGGCGTTTCCCAAATGGATTCTATTCTACCTGAGAGGCTCCCAGCACTCGTCCGTCCAGCATTTGACCTCGTCCTGCGAAGGATTCGAAGTCTAAAACGCTGCGTGGAGGCGTGTGGCTGCAAAATAGAGACCCCTAGATATGCGCCGCAATTTGGCTCCAGGTTGCATTTCAAGCGATGTCAAGCTTTGCCAAAGGAAACCCTTTTCCCTTTTTTTCGGGGACCCCTTTTTTTGGGACCCCTTGTTTTCTTTTTTTTTTGTTTTTTTCTTAGCCCTGCAAAGGTTGGCTCGCTTGAAATGCAACCTGGAGCCAAATTGCAAGCATATCTAGGGGTCATTATTTTGCAGCCACACGCCTCCACGCAGCGTTTTAGACTTCGAATCCTTCGCAGGACGAGGTCAAATGCTGGACGGACGAGTGCTGGGAGCCTCTCAGGTAGAATAGAATCCATTTGGGAAACGCCCTCTAAAGAGAGAGGCTTTCTGCACTGCTCAGGCCCGCAACCTGATGACCGCTGCTACGAAGCATATCTAGTGCCCCACGCTGTGTGTTGTGCAATTTGCAGGGCACGCAAACCGGATTGTAGCTGCTGCCAGGCATGGCGTGGTTCTGGCTTAGCCATTTAAGCTATTCGTTGCACACGCCTACATTCACTCGTTGCATTCCGCAACGAACGTCAACCTGCAGAAACTCTCGAGGAGAACAGAGAAAAGTTCTGGGAAGTTGATCGCCGCATTAGCAACCGCCTCACTCAATCACCTGCACGCATGCAGACCGGAGATGGAGACCCACGCGCCTCAGTCTCCACAAGCCACCCTATGGTTCAGCCCACGGCCAAGCCCGCGCGAGCGCCTCGCTGGTGCCCACCCATAGCACATCTAGCTTGCCCTCTATTCGCCTGCCTGCTTGCAAGCGCAACCGCCCCCCATGCTTGGTTGACCTCTTGGATAATGTCATCCGCTCCAACGCGCGCTTGCGTTTGTCGCGTGCACAAAGTTTCGGTAGTTCCAGCGACATAGCATTGCGGAAGCAACCCGTGCGTCGACAGGCCACGTCCACGCCAACGTGCGGAGCGTCCCTTTTGCGTCATCTGAATAATTGCATCTTCATTACTGCTCGTAAAATAATCTTCCTTTTGCGCGCGCGCGCAGTGATCACACCAATTCTGGAAAGGTAAATGCGTTGCTTGATGTCTCTTCACCTTGTGTAGAAGCTTTCTAAGCAGCTGGATGGCAGAAGGTGGAAGTGAGAAAAAAAGGGACAGAGCCGTCTTCAGAAACTTCCCTCTTCCACTGACCTTCTCTCTCAGCTCATGTACAACCCTCTTCTACACGTTAGCACAAAGATGTTGCAAAGGATGCACTGCAAGTCCGTGCGTTGCCTCGTTGTGTTAAACGGTGCGGGCCAAACATAAAAGGTCGTTGCGGCAGACGGCTTGTTTGAGATGTCAAAGCCGTGTTTGTTGTACAAAATTTTTGTGTTTGGTCTTTTTTCTTGGTATGTTTTTGTGGGACGTTCCATATAGGATTGTCGTATTTTGGGTTGTTGTTTAGTGTTGATATATTTGTAAATTACTTGGTGACTTACACATTTATTTGTTTGTATGTTCTTATTGTTGATACAATGATGGTTAACACCAATTACGTTTGTGCAATGGTACACATATATATATATATACATACAGGAACTAGTTGATCATTTATGGTTAAAACAAGTAGATATGAGTAGATATTTACATGATAATATATATATATATATATATCAATACATAAGTATATTGAATAACAACAATACTGGTATCTTTTGCAGCGTTGTATATATTGAATACAGTTCGGATGACCTACATATTTACTTTTGTTGAAGAATGCTGTTTGAATTTGGCTTATTGCAGGAAGAAGGAAAATAAACAAACATGTAAGAACTGCCTCATACGTGCGAACAGGTAAGCCGGGTTTGCAAGCGTAAAACTGGTTTCAGTTTCAAACCTTGGGCCAACTTTCAGGACTTCATCCACTCATAAGCACTCGCCTGAGAGTGTCAGAGAAAGGGAAAGAGAGAGAAGGAGAAAGCGTGTGTGTGTGTGTGAATGTGCGACAGAGAATTGTTCAAATACAAGCAACCCGTCGTTGTATTGTCGATCGATTTTTGTCGGCTAAATGAAGAATATATGTATGCAATTAACTTAGTAGCGATTTTACAACATGTTTTCAATGTTTGCGGCTCAGTTTGAAGTCTATCGGGTTGACACCGTTTGTTTTATTCCACATGTAGTGTTTGGGCGATGAGCTGGCTTTTGTGAGAGTCCATTGAAAAGTGCTAAAACTTGACACCATTGCATTTTTGATGTGCGTAAAGAAGCGGGATCAATTGATGACCCTAATGCTTTCCAGATATATCAAAGCGCAAAAGTTCTAGTAGTTCTTTGCGATATTTACAATGGTTCTTTTGCAAGACGGCGTTGTCCTGAGCAGGAGATGAAGCATCGAATGCTACACATGTTGGGCAAAGTGGCTGCCATAGCAAACAGTTACGTCATGGCATGATCAGGCCCCACGCAGCAATTTTGCAATTGTTTGTCGTGGTCGGGTCTTGCATAACGGTGGGCGACTCCAATGTTGCCAAGTTTACAAGCTGGAGTGACAAACTGTGCATGTTTTGTGGGACATGACCTGTAACTTGATGGACATGCATCAACCCCTGACGCTTTTGGCTCTGCAAGGGTCTCGGATTTGCCCGGGCCCTCTGCTCAACGTAGCCGCTTGGCTTGTGATTCACACTCTGGCATCATTCGGCGAGAACTTGGCAAGGGCTTGATATTGACGCAAAAAAAAAAACACCCAACATGTTGTTGGGCTGACGGCAGGTTGGCTTGGAACTCTGGAGCAACTTTGTCGGAGGATGTGCCTACGCAAGAGTGGGGTTGTTCCCACTTTTGGTGCGGCACGGGGTAGGGGCCTGTTTTGCTCAGTAACTCTACGGGCTGCACCGTCCGAGACTTGGCATGTTCGCACGGCACAGGGCACATGGGCCATCGGCCACGCCGCGTTTCGTGGCAAGCAGGCCATATCGAAATTTAGTCTGCCAGCCATCGCATGACATGGTTCCCAGCCATCCGGTTCCTTAGGCTTGTAGATGTTTTTTAGTTGGTTTGGTGGTTGGGCTTCCAGTTAACCCGCTGGAAGTTCAGCTTTTGGCAGGGGAGGTGAGGACAGCCCAGTGACGTGGTAAGCATTCGGCAATATCTTGACGTCAGTGGCGGCTCCATGGATCGCGATTGGGCCGGAGGTGCTTCTTTTGCGGTGATTCGGAAGTCTTCTGGGGAGAGTTTCACGTGTACGTTTGGATGTGGCTCAAACTGAGTCGTATGACGTAACTCCCAATTTGACTGCTGTCCAACAAAGGGTGCCCACGTTAGAACAATTCCTGCCCATTGTGCAACCATGAGTAAACAACCCGCTTCATCTTCTTCTCGTCTTCCACCTCATGGGGCGGCGCTTAGTACCAAACACGGGGTTCTATGCGGTCAAAACAACCTGCTTCAGAAAGAGTCACTTGTGTGTCAGGCCATGCGCGCGAGGCTGGAAGTGGGCCTGCAAAAGATTCTCGGGTGAACCAATAACACAAAGGACAAGTGAGAACATCTTTGCGACGTAGGAGTGGTAGACAGAACAATGGCATGAACTTTTGATGCCAAAGGGCTAACGGTGTGCTTGAGAGGTGACTGCCAGGCACAATGTCGGGAGTGAGATGCAGAGATGTTAAGTGCAACCTTGGCCATATTCAAACTCTTTTGACTTTTACACCAAACGCGGGTGATTGGGGAGACTCATTCGAAGCCCTACCTCACCCACAAATTGCCAGATGCTAGCTGCAAGCGCTCAACGGGAGGTGCTTGCTGCTGGCGCTTCTGCCGCTTGCCTCAGCGCATGCCAGGCGCGGTGAAACGACTTGAAGACGAATGGCTACCTTTCATCGCCTGTCGACCAACACAAAAACCATCAAAGAGATTCCACATGTGGAACCCACAAGTAAAGGGGGTACCACATGGGCCGAAACTTTTTCCTCGCCGCAGGGACTGTCCTTCTGGCCTTCACCCGATGCGAAGGAAATTGCCACCACTGCCCGGGCGTATGGTTGATTCTGGGACCTTCTGGGTAGCCCTTTTTTGGTGGTTTGAAAGGGAAACCAAAAGGACCACCATCGTTTTGGGGGTCACCTAAAGAAAGACACACCCCTGTCATCCAATGTTCGTGGTCGATTTACTGGTATCACCATGTCAGGGATCTACCGATTTCCATGAGGCATCGTCCAGTCCGGCGAAAACTTTCCAATTGAATGCCATCCTTGTCACAACAACAATGAACATCACCTTTTGCCACATTTTCATGTTTTTTTTTTTTTTTTAAACCACGGTCTAGCAGGGCCATTTGAAGGTTTTTGAAATCAGACTTTGCCAGCTGGGTAAGAGCATCCTCTGGTAGCAAGAGCTTGGGGTCCAGGCTCCGGGCGTTTTCGCGTTCTGGAAGGGTGCAGAGGTTGCTCCCGGGCTAAGTCTTGATTCTAGCTTTAGACAATAATGACTCGTTCCAGAAATCCCCCCCCCCTTTTTTGAAGAGCAGGATCCCTGATGGTCCAGCTGCATCCAAACTTGTCATGAGTAACCGGGCCTCGGCACCGATATGCCAGCGAGCGGGCGCCGATATGCCAGCGAGCGGGCGCAGGTCTTTGCGGGGACTGGCCGGGCGGCGCTCGCATGGGGCTTCAGTGTCAGCTGGTTTGCTTGGTCATTGGTGAGATCTCGGTCTGTTTTCCTTCTCTTTCTTTGGCAGTTTCCAAGGTTTGGGGGTGGGTCTTCTTTTTGAGGGTCTTGACAGAAATTTCCGTTCCCATGGCCAAGACGCGGACTGAGACAACCGTGTCCACCTGGCCCAGGCCCTGCCATTGTCAGATCGACTCCAAGCACTGGTCCCGGCCAGCAAGGACGCCGGTTTCCGCCGAAACGTGCCATGAGCCAAACAAATGAAACCGTGCGGCAGCTAGGTGAATGTTTCCCAAGCCTCAGGGTGGGGCGACAATGCATGCACCGCACGATACACAGAAGGGGGGAAATTCAAATGCATATGAATCTTACAGAGACACATCCCCCAAAATTGTTGGTGAGTGAGCATGCATCTGACCAGATCTCGGTCCATTTCCAGTTGACGTCTTCTCCGACGTGGGCTTGTGTCTCAATCTCTCAATTAAACTCATGGTTGCTGTATGCTGCGTAGTTTTACTAAATTTCCCCGAATGGTTTTGCAAGTAGCAAACAGCGAACAATGTTAGAAAATCCATAGGTTCTGTAATTCCTACTCGCAGGATGAACCCAGGCATGTGGATGAAGGTTCATCCAACTGGTTCTTTAGTTCCTAGATTCATGCACAGCATTTTTTTCTTGCTGGTGCTCAGTGGCAAATGAGGGAATGAACCCAGGGGCACAAAATGGTTTATCAGGGTCATTCCAATTTTCATTCCCTATCGCACCAGCAAGTTGGCCTCTGTCCAACAATGAAAAAGAACCGACCCACAATGTTTGAACATAACCAGGCTTGTGGAAGTAGTTGGGGTGAGTTCTCAGCAGGTGCACCCTCTTACCGTTTGTCTTTCGTTCTTTGCAGGACAAAGCCAAAGTGCGTCTTCATCGATCTGGGCTCCGGTGCCGGGAGCAACTTAGACGCCCGGCGGCCCGGGGGAAAAACCGGTGTGAACAGACCCATACACACATGCAGACATGTTACATACATGCATCTATATATATATATATACTCACTTCCTGAGTTGGTGGACTTTAAACTTTTTGGAAAGACCATTTTAGTGGTAAATAAAAAGTTCAAACTTTTTTTGGCCAGTCAACTTGGGAAGTGAGTATATGTGCCCCTCAAGACAGCTTCAAAAGGGGTGGCTACTATGATTTTTCTGAACCCCCCCCTCCCCCCCACATGGTAGATGAAGAGAAAGGAGTACGTCACCCTGGACAGGCGGGTCTCGGGTAGATCAATGTCACGCCGTTTGATCGTGAATTGGCATGTTGTGTAGAAACAAAAGCTTGATTTTCCGCGAGCATTCCCTTGCCATTTTGCTCGCGAGCTTACCTCAAGCAAGCTCACCATGTGGGTCCTTTTCCTGGGGATCCAATTCATATTTCATGTTGGAGGTTGCCATTTGGGGCCGTGTGGATTTGGGCTGGTTTGCCATTAAGCCCTACTTAGCGATTGATTAAGCCATATATGAACAGATGCATTCAGCCTTTGAACAAATACAGTTCCTTGGATACCTGCACAACACAAACGCAAGCCTGACGACGAGACGTGCCTTTTGAAGGCCTGAAGTGGCAAACATCATTCTGGTGGCTTTAAAAAGTGTCCCTTGTCCATGTGTAGATATGGCTATCACATATATCTCAGCGCGCAGATTCCAAGTTGCCCCAGGTATGACAGGGGTCCCCCAATCTCCCTTTTGTGGACCTTCAAAAGTGCAGTTTCATTATTGGACACCAGTAAAAACACAACTTTTTGAGGGGGGAAATCCAGTGACGCCAACCCCTGTATGAGGTATGAATGAGTCCTCAATCAACAGCCTAAAACGTTTTGGTTTTGGAAACCACTCCTTCATCACCAAGCCCCCCTTTTCGAGGGAAGCTGAGAAGCTGCCAGCCGGCCGCTCCGAGGCCTGGGTTGGCAACAAGTTCGGGCCAGTGGAGAACTGCCCGAGCCATGACTGGGAGGCGATCCTGGTCGAGGCTAGCTTGGGAGTGGCAAGGAGTGGTTGGTTGGGTTTAAAGGGAACCCATTTCTTTTGACACGCAAGGCATGGCATAGTTTCCTATACCCTCTTTGGCTTACATGGCCTGGCCAGCTTTTGAAAGGGAACCCAATAGGAAACTACCCAAGAGGAACACAAACATGGAACCTGACTGGGCGGGGTCCTGGTTTGGATTATGTTTCTTAGGGACCCTCTGGTGGGTTCCATGTTGGCGGACTGGATACCCATGTTTTGGGAATTCCCACTCATTTTGAGACACACCCGGGTGTTCCATTTGAGAGGTTCTTTCAGCCACCTTTGACTGGTTCCCAAAGGGGTGATCCGGATCGCTTTTCAGTTGGGGTTCCGGGACTTTTCCGTGGGGTTCCTGTGCTTGAGGGGAAGAATGGATTGGAAACGGGTGTCAAAGTGGGAGTGTCAAAGAAATGGGGTGTCCTGTTGGTTTCCCCTACCCACTCCAAAATTTTCACAGTCAAAGCAAGACACACCCAAATCAAGCCGGTGACCTGGTAACAAAGCACCGTGTGAAAGCGATGCCGAGCTGTTTTTTGCAGAAACTACAACTCTGGATTGCGGGGGGACCAAG
Organism: Effrenium voratum; assembly: GCA_963377175.1. Lineage (NCBI taxonomy): Eukaryota > Dinophyceae > Suessiales > Symbiodiniaceae > Effrenium > Effrenium voratum. Next base: position 27,444 of record CAUJNA010003323.1, read on the forward strand.
TAGAGGGGATCTAGTTATTTTTATTTTTATTTTTTGCGGCCAAGGTTGTTGCATGGATCTATGTTGCTCCTTGCACAAGCGGTACACCTGAATGACAGCCAATGGGTGGGCAACCGTGAAGTTGAGGCCAATGTCAATCATACCCTCCAGGCAAAGCATTTGCTGTTTGCAGATGCCAGATCCTTGAAGGTCACGCATCAGTTTTTTTTTCCCACAGCGCGAGAGTCTTTGTTTGCGCGGGGGTTTGCTGGCTGCCCGTAAAAGGATCTAAGTTGTTTGCGGGAACCGATCGGGAAAACTTTGGGAGGTCCGTTTGGAGGCAGAGCGACCTTTGTCCGCCTTTGTTGCCCGGTTTTGTCTGAGCCGGACCAACGTCCGGAGGCGAACCCAGGGTTCACGGATGCCCTCAACGAGATGGCGGCGAGGTATCCTGGCAAGGCGTGCGCGGAATTCGGGGCACCCTGTTGGGCATGGTTGTGGGAGCCTTTGTTTTGGAACCCCTTTTGGTTGATTCTGAGGAAACCACAAGGAAGCCACCTGGTTTGGAGGTTCCTTTATTTTGAGACCAACCCAAATGAAACTTCAGGACAACTTTCGGCGAGTGCCCAAAGAGCCCCCAAGACAAAGTAGTTATAGGGAAGGCCGAGTTCGGTCATCATCATTTGCCACCATGCTGCTGGCCTTCCAATTTCTCGGCTGGGGGCGGGGGCCGGCGGTGGGCAGACCTCTGCAGCATGACGTGCTGCAGGTTGAACGCATCCCCATGTTCCTGTGTCCGTTTGGGGAATGAGTTGAATACTACTCGCTGAAGTTTGAATGGAAGCCTCTTGGACATTACACAGGCAGGCTTTTTATGATTGATACCCTGGTTCTGACACACTTCTCCCTGTTTCATGGTCCCCTAAGTGAGTCACAACGAGGGTTACTCATGACAAGTTTGATGCTCGTCAGAGGACCCCATATGGACGATTTCCTGATAGGGGCTTGCCGCGCTTGATTAGCACGGTCCCCCGTCAAAAAATCCGAAGTCAACATCAAGGGCGGAAAGAAGATGCCACAATTCCCCGTTTTGGTTTAGTGATCCCCTTTACTTGCCCACATCAAGGGAATTGTGCCATCTACTTTCTTAAAATGGTGGACCACCCCCCCACCGTTCAGCAATTTCGCATGCGTCAGGTCCATGTGAATGCGTCGCACGCCGCATACATGTGCGATGCCAAGACGGCGCGAAGCTCAGTTCAACGTACAAGGGACCGGCACGGGCGTGTGGAAAACCGATTTTCTGTAAACCAACCCCCGCAATGGTTATCCTCAAACAAATACATCCCCAAATTATTCAAGAGGAGCGGATCATATGGAACCTGCAAAAACCGACCAAATCCAACACCCATGCAGATGTCAACGCGAGCTGGCAGAGAACGGGAAGCAAGAATTGTCCTGAACAGAAAGCGAAAGGGGCTGACTAATTTTTGGGTTTGCCTTTGCGGTGGCAAAAAGCCTTGTAAATGTACTGTTCGCCTTTTTGGTTTTGCACATTTCTCCCTTTCAACCATTTGAGGCTAGTTCGTTCGGCCACAGTTTACTTTGCTTAGATTGGTTCAACGGGAGCTTTCTACGAGGAACCCACCCAGTTCTGCAGGCACTGTTTTGGGTCATATACCTTATTTGGCGCCAGACCCCTAAGTCCTATTGTCACATCCCCCCAAAAAAATACGCCCCCGCAATCCCAATAGGGGCCAACAGCAACTAATGCGCGCAACTCCCCTACAAATGAGCGTGGAACCACAAAGAGGTGTTCCCAAAAGGAGTTTCCCCACCAAAAATGTGGCTAACCATGTTAAGCTGTAGGGTTCCCAGTAGACGTCCCTTGGGAGGGGCACCGGCGAGGCCTTCTACATCAACAGCCATGAGTCGAAGTCCGGTTACCGCTCCGGGGTAGCGCAAGGCTTCCAGCAGGCCGGTGTCCCCCTCTTTTTTGAGGGGCAGGGTTTTTCAGGAGCAGGCTTGTGAGGTGGGAAAGGATGGACATGCAGTCTTTTTAGTTTTGAAATCGCAGCAGGAGGCCGGGGGGAGCCACGCAGCCCAAATGGAGATGGTTTGGATTTCGATTTGAAGCTGGCTTTTGTAGAGGCCAGCTACCCTAACCCTGCACCTGGGTGAAAGTTGATGCAACATCAACTAGTCATCCCCTTTGCCCACATCAAGGGAATTGTGCCATCTACTTTCACCCTGGTGTAGAGACTTGGGAGGAAACCGCTCCGGTCCAACCCTCCAAGCCACCATGAATGGTGGTTTCAAGCACGTTTCTCCAACGAACCCCCGCGCGATTTCGCCAGCGAAATCGCAGCGACATCGCAACGGAAGTGGGGGGGGGGGGCTCGCCTTTCGGAAGTTGAAGCTGGGCGGGTGGGTCGCAGGCATCCTCTTTGGAAGCCGAGCTGGGCCAGGTGGAGGTGAGCTGGAAGGGCTGGGGAGGTGGTTGCGCTGTTTGTTTCTTTTTGCCGTTTCAGAGGTTGGTCTTAGGGAAGCCCCAAGGACAGCCATTCTTTTTGGGCGTGATGCGGAGGGGAGCCTTCTTTGTCAGAAGACTCAAAAAACACATGGGTTGAGTGGGTCTTAAGAGACAAGCCACTTTGTTGGAAGAGGGACAGAAGCACGTGGCAAAGGCAGGAATCCCACAGAGGCAGGAACAAACACCGGCGGTTGAAGAGCGCTTTGCAAGACGCAGGCGGTGAGTCGGAGCAATCGCATGCTCCGTTCCAGCGCCATACGGCTTCTTAGGCTTGTTGTGGAGTTTGAACCATTGAAGGTATTGGTGACATGGGTGCTTCTCAGAAATAGGGGCCCCTTCTCGAGGTGGGTAGTTCCTCTTAGCTTCCTTTTTAAACCTCGAAAGGGGGCTTGCCCCAATAACGACACACGCATATCCCACTCCAATTTCGACTTTTTGCAGGGGATCCACGAACCACTAAGTCCAACGTTGCATGGCACCTGCTCCTCTGCCACCAGAAGCAGTCTGCCACCAGAAGCAGTCTGCCATTGATTGCTGTTCCAAACTCTCACGCAGCGATATTCCGTGTTTGTTAACCATCTTTTGTCGGATGGGAAAAGACAGCGCTCGAGCAGTAGCATGAGTGGCCGTTTTGTCCTATATCCTGGCAGCGTCTTTCAGCATGCGTCCTTTCCCCTTTGTATCGCTGGCAGGTTGAAACCATGAACATCAACCGCCTCCTTGTGGAGAACACGATCCCAGGCGCGAGCCGTCTGGACTCAGGATGGCCTGTTTGATTCTTGGGCAGCCACCATGCCAACTTGATGCACTTGGATGAATGACGAGGTGTCGTGCATCCGTGTTGCTTCGTTGTTGGCAGCTTGCCACTACTCAGAAGCTGGGATACTTGTCTCTAAAAAGGACCAACCGTTTGGTGATGGACTCCAAGACCGAAGGGAACGCCATGATGTTGGGGGGGTGCACCAAAAACCGACGAGCCGCCCATGTGTTGCTTTCGTTGGGCTCTTGATCGCAGTCCCGGAGGCGATTGGGTGATGCTTAAGATGGACGTGGAGGGGGCTGAGTCGCTTCCTCATGGCTCTTTCGATCGAAGCGCCGAGCCTCGATCGGCTCGGTCTGGGGTCGTTGCTCCCAAAATATTTCACGAGCCGTGTGGAGCAAAAAGACACGGTGAACTCCTACAACCTCAGCATCCAATGCGTCGACAAGTATCTCTCGGCTCACACAAAGACTTTGCAATTCTTCAAACCCTATTTCAGGCACGGGCACCAGCATGATTGCAAGCTCTACGAGTGAGGTGGAATTCGGACCACTGGTCAACAGTAATGCATGAGGCCACTCTCGGAGCCACTCACACGGAATTTGGTTTCGTCTATCCAGACTTCTTTTTTCCGGCACCGGCGTGATTGCAAGCTCTTCCAAGAGAAACAATCAGCCACTCACGCAGGCGCACACAGAGATAATGATCGGCCACTCACGCAACTCACACGGACATTTTCATCTCTCCGGACTCCCCGGGCCGTTCTGAGCCCCCGAACCGAACCGAAGCGACCCCGAGGTTCGACATCGTCCCCTGCATGGCCGTCTCCCCCGCTGGCAGCCTGGTGGACAGGCCGACCCGAGTTGTCCCGAGTCGTCGGGTGTGCCATTTTTTTTCTTGAGTTGGTAGCGGTTTCACTTTTTTGGGTGGCTTTAAAGGGAAGCCAAAAGGAGCACAACAATACCTTCTTGCGGCAGAGCTGGGCAGCCTTAGTAGAGCTTCACCAATGGGCCAAACTTGAACCACTCGGGGAAGCCGCTGAAGTCCGGCCGAAGAGCTCGTGGGTTTTTGAGGGGGGGGGACTTAGTTTTCCTCACTGAGCCCAACGTTTGGATGTACCGACCATTTGCAGTGTCCCAAGAGGAGGCGACTTTCGGGCCACATGGATTTGGTTCGCCGGCTCGCTCATGCTCGAAGCTTATAGGCTGAAAGCGGCAATGCTTACCACATGGAGATAGAGCAGAGTCACTTTGAGCCTTGACGCAAATGCCTGAGTTTCATATAACTCCATATCTGTTTACAGCTATTTGGAAAAATACAACTTTAAGTACTCTATCATTTGCATATCAGTTTGACTACTAGTGTATCTCAAGAAACTTTGACTATACACTGCTCAGAGTACTTTGACTTGCGAACTCACTAAAATCAGCTCGGTTTTCAGTTGTCTTCACGTGGCTTTTCTTGACCAGAGCCCCCCCGCTTTCCCGTTGAAAGTCTCACAGACACCAACGCCTGGCGTGCCCAATGCCGTCCTGATGCCGCCGCCTGCGGGGATGCGCTACCAGCTGGGTCTGCATTTCCTGGGCATCTCGCGGCCCCAGGCGGCGACATTGGGCTCACTGACCCAAACGGGGGGTGCTGCACCCAATGAAAGGACCGCTTTTCAGGCCCAGTTCGGACCCCGAAGCGCCCCATCTCCATTCTTCTTGGTGGTTCCCGGCCATCCTTTGAGGTTTTGGGGTGTTTAGTTGGTTTGGTGGTTGGGCTTCCAGTTCACCCGCCAAAGGTTCAGCAGGGCATCAGAAACCGGCCAGCCCAGTCTGTGCAGCATCTCTGGGACCTAGCCCGAGTCACCGAGTCACCGAGTCACCGAGGGCTGGCTGGAGCGGCTGGAGCGGGAGCCGGAGTACGAGCTCATCATCCAGGCCGGGGAGGTGGGGAAGCGCCTGCGCCCCCGGATCCCGGCGCCGCCCGCGACCTCGAGCGGAGGCGTGTCGGAGGAGGAGCTACGGGGGATGGTGCCTCGGTTCAAGAGGAAGACAGGTTTGGGTGGGTCTTCTTTTAAGGGTACCGTCTTCTTGGTAGTCTTAAAGGGACGTCAAGAGGAACACTGACTTCCATATTGTGAACCCCTCTGAAAGCGACCCACACACACACACACACACCCTTTAAAAACTATTTTATTCTTGGGTTCGGTGTTTGTGACATCTTCCACATGCTCTTTTCAGACTTTTAGGTGTTGAGATGGGGTCACAAACGGCCTGGTCGTTTGTTCGGGCGTCAGCGAGCTGAGGTGCCGGGGGGCCACTTGCTGCGCCTGGAGGAGCGCACGGCGGTGCGCCTGGGCGAGCCCATCAACTTCGCCTGTATCGAGGTCTGGGAGGAGAGGGCGGGGCTCCTTGGCAGCTCCCGGCGACTCGGCATCGTTTTGGTTGTTAGAGGGGGGGGGGGGGGGAAACCCGCAGGTTTTGCTTGGGGAACCAGATATTCGGTTCCGGAGGTTATTTCTTGTTTGGGTTTTTAGTGGATCTAGTGGTTGGGTTTCCCCATTTCACCCACCAGTCAAACTTTTGGCAGGGGATCAGTTTGGACAGCCCAGAGGACAAGGGGCGGTTCCCCTCTTTGACCCCGGAAAGTGGAACCCATCCTGCTCATAGGGGTTGGGGCTGATCCAAAAGTGGTCTGAATCCCCACTAACCCAGGGACATCCCCTATCAATAGACTGTCCGGGGTTTCCATTTGGGTGGATAGGTGTCCTTTTTCGATTCGTTTGGTCAGAAGTAGTTGGGTTCCACGGCTTAGATCGGGTTTCTGCCCCATTTAAAATAGGGCCATGTATTTGGCCAGAAGGACACCTGTGTTTGGGTGTGTCGTTTTGCAGGAGGGTACTTTGTTTTTTAAAGACACCCTTGCCATCTCGGAAGTTCCCCAAAAGAAGACACACCCATTGGGTTGGATCTTTGGACGTGAACGTTTTGGGCTTTCTTCCCCAGATTTCTTCCCACTGAACAGAACAAGTTGTTGAAGATCCCAGGCAAGCCGCAAAAGCAGGCACCGGGTTTCTTACCTCTAGCTTGTGCGTGATTTCCCCTGGTTCCCTTTTCCCTAAGGTTCAACCTTGCTTTGGATGGTCACCATCCTTAGGTAAGGAACGGTTGTATTCACCCATGGTTTTAATGGTAACCTCAAGCCCAGGAAGCAGCTGGGCCAGTGCTACGTGCCTTTGGAGCAGCGCTTCAACAAGAGGCTCTGCACCTGGTCCATCACCAATGCCGACCAAGAAGTTGGCTTTGTCGCCTCGTGGCGCCAATGCCCTTGGACTTGTAGACTTTTTTAGATGTTTTTAGAGGTTTGGACTTGTAGACTTGTAAAAGTTTGGAGTCTTGAACTTGAGTGTTTGTTTGTCTATTTTTAGACTTTTTGGGACTTTTGGCATGTTAGAGTGTAGAGGGAATGATCTATCCCGGTGAATCACGAGGTTTGCAGGTTTTTCCTGGGGACCACTCCGGCACCTGTCCGGAGTCTGCACGTGGTGACGGGCACGTGCCGGGCCAACGAGCTCCGATTGGTCTGGGAGCCGCCCTTGAGCGACGGGGACTTGCCGCTGCGTGGCTACCGCGTGGAGGCTCCAGCCAGATTTGGGTGTGGTGGCCAGAAAAAAAGGGTAACCCCAACATGGGTTGCCGGAAATGCGTTCACTTGGTGGTTCCCTGCCAGTTTTTTGGTTTTGAAGGTATTTAGTGGGTTTAGTGGCTGGAAAATGGAAACAACTAAAACCTGAGTCCAAATCCTAGTGGTTTTCTTTTGCCCCATAACTTTTTGTCGGGAAACGTGTCAACGGAGAACCCCAAGAATGGATCTCGATCTTCATATCGGTTTCTGGTCAAAACGATTACGCTCAGAAACACTTCGGCACGCTTGCTTAAGCTGGCGGGCCCTTTTGGTGGCCAGGCAAAGGGAAAACAACAGAAACCAAAAGGACACAGATAGGATTCCTTCCTAAAAGGACCTGCAAGTTTTTTTCATTCCCCAAAATGGATTTCGGCTTTGCGTTTGGTTTCCCTTAAAAACCTCCCCAATCAAGGGGCACTCCCAATCAATTGCAGCCAGACCTCCATTTCGTGGTTTTTCCGTAACCCGAAAGGATTCCTAAAGGAAGCCACCGGGAACCGTCCCAGCCATTTTCGGGCGCTGATTTTCCTCTCAAGACCTGCATGTTTTTTTTTTGTCTCAAGACCTGCATTTCGGCTAGCTTTTCGTTCTTTTTGATTTTTGCAAGCCAAAA
>CAUJNA010003323.1:42500-148837 GCA_963377175.1 Effrenium voratum
TGGGGACTGGAGGGCGCAACGCCGGCGGCCATGCAAACCGCGCTGGCGGGGCTCAGGAGACCCGAGTCGACGACCCGAATTCTAGTCTAGGTGGGCCGCGTTCTGGGCCCATTTTGTTTGGTAAAAATCCGGCCAGGGGGCTCCATTTTGTTGGGGGCCTTCAATAAAACACGGGCTCTTGGGTCGGCTGGGGCTCCTTTTGAGTGGTCTGTAGTGAGTCCAACTTCGACAGTTCCCAGTTCCCAGCTGCTTTGGCGTCTGGGATCTTGTCCAATGGATGCCTTCAATCAGCTTGGATCTTGTGGTGCTACACAAAGGACAGCCAGCTTGGAAGTAAGAAACACATCAAGGTGAGGGATTGTCCGAACTAAGACCATTTCTGCTTACTTGATAGTGCTTTCCAAGTTGCCATTTGAAACTCCTAAGGCAAGGATTTGCTTTTTGGCGTAGCTCTCTTTTTGCTATGGATTGGAGCTGTATGTAAATACGCCACAGACCCTCGTGGTGGTGTGTCAGCTGGTTGCAGTGGACGGATAGCTGGAGATTCGAAAGTTTTGAAATGGCAACGTGAACCAAAGACAGTGTGCATGACAGTGCAAGCTCTCGAGGCTTGACATGTGAGGACAGATTCAGCAGGCGAGGCTGTGATCTCGGGTGCTCTCAGGGATGGAAGGCCCCTGATCCCATGTTGGTTGGCTGGTAGGTTGGTTGGTTGGCTGGTTGGTTGGTTGGTTGGTTGGTTGGTTGTTTGTTTGTTTGTTTGTTTTCCGCCGGTAGGACGCGTGGAGTGGACATTCCGGCATTCTCGCCCGTGTGAGAGTATTGAGTAAGCCACAGCTGCAGGGTTCGCTCCACTCAAAACCGTGTGTTGTGGAAACCTACGGAAACAGTTCCCGTTTTGGGGGGTCCCCAATTGGAAGACACTGCCGCCTTTCGGCTCTCTACTTCTTTCACCATGGTTGTGGGTCGACCCCTTGAAGCGCGCGTTGCGACGGCTCTTCGGGCGAGTTGGGTGAGCGAAGGTGTCTCACTCATTTCGTGGAAGGAAAACGTGCGCACAAAAGCGCGAGTTTCGGAGATTGGTTCGGCCTCGTCTTTTTCGGAGGCTTGGCATTTTCTGGTTTGGTGGTTTAAAGGGAAACTGAAAGGAGAACCCACAATTTGGGGGGGCCCTAAAACGAAACACACCTTGAGAATGGACGAACCCTTCGAACAGAAGGCCTTCTATGAATCTTTCCTATTAGCTTTGGGAGCCTTGGTGTTCCCCACGAAATATGTGGGCTCCTTATTGTTTCCATTCTTGAAGTGGCGGGTCAAAGGAACACCCCACTTTCCAACTGGGCCTGAGGGGTTTCTTCCCCTGAGCAAACTCAAAGCCCGGGGGCAGACGAAGCTGGGAGAGAAGAGTCCCAACCACATATTGGTGCGATTTTTTTCTGCCCTGAGTCTATGCATGGGTTTGGGTTCAGATCATTTTGATTTCAGGGAGGCCTACCGGCCAAGGATTTCGCTTCCTGCGACCTATACCCTGAACCAGTCTCGGGTTCTGGGCGCTGACCCCGGATCGAAGTAGAACCCGTAGTGATAGCGGGCTTCCGTAAAAAGGGCCTGTTAGTCAACCAGGGGCTTATTGATCCGGGCTCCTCAAAAAATAACATTGAGCATTATCTACTCTAGTCAAGAGAATGACATCGGGAAGTACCAAGGGGGAATGTGGTTGCTCACTAAAGTCACATGCCAGTTTGGGGACAAAATTCATATTCACCATAACTCATAGAAGGTCTGGTCATGTCCGGTCAAAAAATCCAGTAGTGTGTGGCTCATTTGGCAGGCACGTGGGGACACTCACTAAATTTCCCACAAACAAACCAGGGAGGAAACAAGTGATTGTCAGCATGCCTCACATGTCATCGAAGCCTGTTGGACCACTAAATTGCTTCATGTCCGCCAGAAACATGCGTGGACAACCACTTGGAGGGTTTTGGTCGTGTTCGGAACCCATACTTACAGACATGCTGAGGTTCCTCAGTTGACCCTTCCGTCGACAAACCTGGAAGTGCACAGGGCTTTTCTCCAAGAACGTAGCTTTCCAACACTCAGGGGGGCCAAAACAGACTTTCTCCGGGTTCCGAACGCTTGCGCGCCGCGCCATAGGTCGTTCTTAACCCAAAAGAGGTGCAAAGCTTTGCACTTCCAGGTTGGGCAGGTCAATGGGATCGAGTGAGGCACCTAACCCGCGGATGGGGCCCTAGGCTTGTTGAGCTGGAGGCCGATTCTCGGCGCACCAGCTTTCAGACGCGGGCGGGGAGTCAGGCAGTTCGAAGGAAGCCGCACCGAGACACAAGCCAGAGAGAGCGGGGGGGCAGAGGTCTCTTTCACTCTTCTACTAGGGACATTGAGCATTGCTCATTTTTAATGAGCTTTCTTTGGGCGACGTTCAAAAAAAAACACATAAACCCGTGAGGAGAGCCTGAAAGGCATTCCAAGGCTTATTTTCCTAGCGGGTCCCAAGCACCGGTTCCCAAGCGATGGCCATGTGACCCGCCTACTTGGAGGCGCAGCCGATCGCTGGAGGGTGGCGTTTGGGTTGAACTCTCATTTCCAGGCCCCCCCCCCCCCCTTCTTTTTTGGGCCAAATTGGCCGCTCGATTTTTTCCCCCAATATATATATATATATATATATATATATATATGCTCACCCCCCCCCCCAAGGCCTACCTTTCCACTTCAAAATGTACAAAGCCCTCTTATTTTTAAAGACAGGGTGAGCATATATACGCAAGAAGTGTGCTGTTGCTGCATATTTTTTTGTGGGTGACAAGTCATGTTGAGTAACAACAGCAAAGAGTTTATAAACTTTCAAGACAGTTTATAAACCATGTCAAGGGTTTGACGGTTTCCTGCAACAAGGGCAGGGGGGGTCAGAACTCTTTACCGGGGGGGGAGGGAGGGGGGGGGGGGGCTGAGAAGTCTTTACAAAGGTGGCTGAGTCACACCTCTGCTAAGCCCCCCCAAGACTTCCAACCAGCCCCCCCCCCCCCAAGACTTCCAACCAACCACCCCCCCCCCCCCTCCCCCCCCAAGACTTCCAACCAACCCCCCCCCCCCCCATCCTTCAACGATACCATGAACACTTCGTAGGGTGTTGTTGCCTTGACGCGGGAAACTCGTCAAACACTCAATAAGGTTTATAAACTTTCCTGAAAGTTTATAAACCTTCTGTAGGCTTATTGCGTAGCAAGTGGAGACTGTTGTTTGGGAAAAAAAGGACACTCATTTGAGGCCTTGTTTGATGTGGTTTGGGCATGTGGTCCTAAAAGGTTGATGATTGTGTGTGGGTGTGTCATCACTGCTGCACTGTTATATCAAAGGCTGTCCATTCGGTCCAAGGGAACACAATCTGAGCAACTGCTGCAAAACACTGTGTTTTACAGCATTTTGTTGGATCTCTAATCCCTTGAAATGTCCAATTTGAAACACCTGAAACCTAGAATCTGGAGATCAGAATCCTTGAGATGTCTAATGTTGGATTCTCCAAGCCTCATAATTTGGAGCCTGGAGTCCAACATATCCAAGTACACATTCCTTTCCAAATACGATTTTGATCCGAATTGAATTTGCATATTGAATAGAATTTAGTAAGCACATAGTTCACCACCATTCATAATTCACCATAATGTCTATATTTGATCAGAATTTGAACAGGAATACCTTTCCAAGTAAGGAACATATCATTGCAGTAGAATCCAAATATACTTTAATGCAGACAGAATTCAATTAGCTTTTGAACATAATAATTTAATCAAGAATCCATCCCCAAATACAGCTTGAATTGGAATATAGCTTATTCTGGAAAGAAATCACTGGGCCTTTGCAAACAAATTTTAATAGTAACTCATTCCCAAATATGATTTAGCTTAAATGTGGCTAAACAAATAAAGGGCACATATCCCCAGACTCCCAAACTTGGTCTGGAGATGTGTTTGGCATGTGCAGGTCTCAGAGCTTTCATTTTCAGGAGATTTTGTGCTTTTGGGTCTGTGCAGGTTGCAGAGCTCAAAGCTGCCAAAAACATCATGTTTTCAATGTTTTTTCCCTGGTGTACTCAAAACCACTGTAAAAACCAGTGATTCAATCAAAGCCAGGCTCGAATCTGAAAACGGAATCCGTTTTCGCTTTGCTGCCTTTCAAGCCTCAAATAATCAGACATTTGCTGTCATATAGAAGGTAAAACAACAACACAAACACTGTATTTTACAGTGTTTTCAGGCATCTGCAAGAAAGAGGCACACAGAGTAGAGTTGACACCTTCAACTAGAAGAGGGCAAAGGTAGGCCCTGGGGGGGGGGTGACCATATATATATATATATATAAATATATTTGGGCCAAATTGGCTGCTCGATTTTTGCCCCCCCCTCCAAAAAACAACAACATAAACAAGTAAATCAAATAAAATAAAATGATATGGCCAAACTGGGTGCCGCTGGATTTTTGCGCCCCTAGCGCCCCCAAGTTTTGACACGCGTGTCTTTCCTTAGGTCAAGTCATTTTCATGTGACTTTGGGTTGTGGTTAAGTTCGGTGTTTTGTTGGCTTGGATGGTCGGTGGTTAGGTGGGCATTACTGTTTGATCTTGGTGGCTTGGTGGTTTGGTGCCCCGCACTCGGACAAAATGAACATCTACGGCTTCTAAATCGGCCCGTCCTTTCTCTTGGAGCTAAACCCAACACTCGCTCCCAAAACGGGTGTTCATCAATCTATGGCTTTCAATCGGGGTCCTATTTCGAGGTCAACCCAAAACTCGCTCCAAAACCGCTGATGGTTGCAATTTCGGACTCCTCAAAATGCAACCTGGGGATCTGTCACTTTTGTCCTAGGATTCCCTTCTTGGTCTTCTCTTGCAAAAGGAAGCCGTTGCCATGCAGGGCCCGCCATTGGTACTGTGGATGGACGAAATCCTGCACCACCTAAGAAACCCTGGAATGATGATTCCCTTGAGAATACCAACAAACAGGGGTTTCCCATAGTTTCCAAGTGGTGCAGGATTTTGTCCATCCACAGTATCACAAGGGTTCCTTCTCGCCACTCTCAGCCACGCACTCCGGCGCCAGGCATGGCAAGCGCGGAGGCGGGAAAGCGCTCCCGGTGTCGACACCCCGAAACCGAAGAACACGCCAAACGGAGTCCTATGGTTTGCCTTTCGAACGGGTCCTCCGCCATTGTTTTTCTTCTTTTTCTTGTTTTGCAAAAGTGTGTGTGTGTGTGTGTGTGTGTGTGTGTGTGTGTGTGTTTTTTCTTCTCATTTTTTCCACCTGCATTTCAGGCAAGTGCATTTGCTTTGCTCGGCCTTGCACACTGTAGTCTAGGAAATTGTTTGGTTTTGATTGAGCAATGCAGTATGTTTTCATTTGAGACAGATTGCGGACTTTGCATATGACGAGCAATCGCCCTGTGGCTCTTGGAAGTGTCCAACAAGTGCGTTCTCTTTCTAAATGGCAGCTCGTTCAGAATCCGACGTGCATACTCGCTCTCCTGGGTTTCGGGGATGGGGGAGTGCGAGGGAGGGATTTCATCCGCATTTCATTCGACGCCTCATGCCTGATGCTCACACGCTATTTGCATCTGCCGATTCACAAACCACAAATGCATGTTGGTTTCCCTTTAAAGGGGGACCCTCAACTGGAGCAGCAATGCTCTTGGGCAAACGCTTGCTTGCATGCATTCGCTATTAAACGCAGGTTTTGTTTGAGACGATGCCAGAGAGCGGCATGACAATGCCTTGCCAGGCAAGCTCATGCATGCGCTGGTCGCACTGAAACATACATCTGCGCCAGACGGAGACGGTACCACCGTAGCCATAGCCCAAAGAAACAAACCCACCGGAACCTGTTTAGAAAGGCTCGGTACTCAAATCACAAGGCTGTAGCATACAGACTGGGGTCAGACGCTTCGTCCCAGCCGACGATTAGTGTTGTGTTCCAGCCTTGAGGATGGCGTCTCAACTGCACAAACCCACACTTGTCAAGCAGCATTGTGCAACATCCTACCAAGCAAGGATAGGATGACACATGGATTTTGTCAGCAAGTCTGCCCATGAATATGAATGAAAAAGGATAATCCTGGACTATGTGAGGCTTGGTCAATGAAAACCCAGTACTCTGTGGTTAGTTTGGGGAGATTCAATTTCACACAGAAAGGGCGACTTACCTTTTTGACATGGAACGGAATCTGAGAAATCATATATTTGTTCATCTTCTCCTAGGGGGGACCTCCCCCCAAAAAAACAAACAGACAACATGTGTTTTTCCTTCAGGTTTCCAGAAAAGCGGCCAAGCTGGGCCGATTGGCACTCGAGTTTCGTGCAGGGTGTGGAGGTTGCGCCTGAGGCTCGAGTTTGCGTTCCCGGAGTCTCTGGATGGAATGAAAGTGGCTGAGTCTTTGTTTAGGAACGGACCTAGAAATGGCAAACCGGTCTTCCTCTTGGTTTTTCAATGCAAAACGGCTGGCACAGGACAAAATGTGGCCTCCGATCTGATGGGAATCCAGAAGCCTGTTCAGTTGTTTTTTGGCCCAGAAAGCTCCGCGATTTTCAGAGACGGATCCCATGTCTTGCTTCGGCGCTGAGGTCTGCCCTTGTATCTTTACGGCGTCGAGGTGTCAAGCAACAGTTCGCATAACCAAACCACCACTGGAGGGCGTCGTTCAATTGAGGTAGCCCCCCGCTTTTGTGGTTTTAAAGGGACAGCAAGAGGAGAACAACCATGTCCTAGGGTCCCGTAGAAAAGACACGCCCAAATGCAATCAGGGGTTTGCTGAGTAAATGAGTTCACACTAGCCTGAGACATGCACTCTCAAGACGGCCCGAGGAACCAAAGAGCCACCAAACGGGCGTGGGTCAAAATTCAGAGGGCCTGGTTTTGAGTACCCCCCTATTTTGTTGGTCTATCTTCGAAGGGAATTGTGGGGGAGTAGGTGAATACCAGGGTTTGGGTTTTGACCCGCAACCAACTGTCACCCGATCTTTCCGGCAGGATACAGAGAAGGCGGAGAGGGAGTTGGTGGCCAAGGAGGTTGCCGATCTTTGGCGCGTGGCTGGGAAAGAGGCTGGGGACATAGCATGGACTCTCCAGGGAAGGCGTGTGGGGAGGGGGCTACTGTGGATGGATGAAATCCGTCCGCACCACAGTTGGTATTCACCTTCGGGATTCGAATCATTCAAAGAAGTTTCTGAAAGGATGATGCGAAATGGATTTCGTAATCATCCACAGTATTAGCTATTAAGCCCTGAGGGCCTGGCCAGGGCCTTATCCTTGGCTTCTCGGTGCAAGGGGCAGAACCCCAAATAGGAGGTCCATGGGAGCCACAATCAAAGCCGGAAAGTGGGGGACTGTCCAACCAGAAGCATCGGTACGGATGTCCGCCCTTGAGTAGACGTGTCTGCAAACAATGTTTTCATTATGACTCAGGGGAGGTACTGTTGGACGAAATCCAGCACCTTTATGGACGACCCTGTACCTAAGATTGGGACAAGCCACCTAAGGTTTGCCCCGGACCGAAATAACCACTGGTCAATCAATAGCGGGTTTCCATTTTATGGATCCGACTCACCTTCGAAGGACGCCCCGCCCAAAACCCCAAAGGCTGATTCACGCGGGGTCAACATATCAGATCACCGGAGACTGGCATCCCAGCTCGGCAACACTTCGGCTCTGGAAGTTCAAGGGGTCGGTCTCGTTTTTTGGGGACTTTGGCTTCTCCACCCAGCTCCTTGCAAGAAACAGAAATCGGGCGCCTCACAAAAAGAAGAGGTTTCTTGCGGGGACCTATGATTCTCCCTGGTCACTCGCTTGTGCAATACGAACAAAATCTGGGAGAGGTGCCGTGCCTGGCCTTGCAAGAGCTTTTCGTGATGATCTATGTTTTCAGGGCTCCTTGGACGTGTCTCAAAGTCAGGAACCCCTGAAATGGTGATGTTCTTCTTCTTGGTGGTTCAACCATCGGTTCCAGAAAGGTCTGTTTGGTGCTCTTTAGTTTGTTTTGGTGGGTGGCTTTCATTTCAACCCAGAAGAGTTAAACTTTCAGGGGATCAGACAACGTACAGCCCAGTTTTGGTTTCTCTTTAAACCCAACCAAAAGGGGTTCCCTCCAAAAAAGACCCACCCCCTTCCCGGGTTCCTCTGGACATCGGCCTTTCACGAAAGCTCATCTTTGGGATCATCCAAGAGAGGAACTACGGCGCATGGGGAAATTCCTTGCAGTCGGGGGGTGGATTGCAGGTGATTCTGGGTCCAGTTTGAATGACCAGGGGATAGATTTCCGGGAGCCCAAATCTCTCCCATCTCCTCTTCTGGCTGGTTTCAATCATCACCTTTGCAGCAGACTGATTTCAAGCAAGTCTCCCGAGCGCAAACATTAATCAGTTTTGTTTTCTTGGCGGGAGCAAGCTTCCTTTTGTCGATTAGATGTTTCTGATTCGACATCAGCTTGGAACGCGGCTCTCGTTTTTGCAAGATGGCTGGTTTCCTACTTGCTTTCCAAAGCAAAAGGGGGTTCCCCGAGAAAAAAAACAAAAAAGAAAAAACACGCCCGTATACCCCGTTTTCCCCTGAAGGAAGCGGAAGGGTTGTGGGAATTGGACAACGGTGGTTACTGAGCTCCGGACGGGAGGTGGACTGCGCGGTGATTTGGCTGCATCACCAAGGTGAGTCCGAGGCGCAGGGAATTTGTGGCGGTTTCCCTCCCGGAAAAGAAAAAAAACAACAACAACAGACCAGAATGAGCGTTGTTTTTCTCTTGGGTTCCTGTTAACACCAGAAGGAAAGGGGTTCCCTCAAAAAAGACACCCATCTGAGAGTCTGATGGTCAACCAGATCCCTTTGTTTCAACCGCCAATTTTGGTCCATTCCGACCCCTTAGTGCCCTGTGCCTAGACGCGGAAGCGCCCCAGTCACGAAGCCCTTTTACCAGGAGCCAAGTCGGGTTCCACACGAAGTGGCCCACATTTACCCGTGGCGAGTCTTCAATTTTAGACGCCCTGTTTGGTGAAACCCGTGAGCCAGCCCTGTTTGAGTGTGAAAATGACATGTTCGTAGTGCTTGCTAGCCCTGGCCCTCTTTGGATTTGACCAGCCGGCCTTTTCATTGGCCATCCCCTGATGAAAGCAGTTGGGTGGTCAAGACCTGGGGTAATTTGGGTTAGGCTTCGCATGTGGCTCGCTGTTTCGACCCTAGCCATGTTGATATGGTTGTCAATATGTCTTCGCATCATACATGAGACAGTACATCTGGCATGATACTCGTATTACTATTGTACCCTGGAGAGGTTTGTCCCAGGCTATTAAAGGTCCTGGTACGGGAACCGCATATGTGGACGTGGCTCATGTGACTTGTTTGTTTGTGTGTCATGTCCTCCGGACATTGTAACAGGGAACCTGAAATAGCCTCGGTCCGTCTTGCAAGGGCCGACCTCCGAAACGGATGTTTCTTGCTGAAATTTCATGGCCGATTTTCATAGGGCCAAACCAGGCAACCGGGAACATGGGGGGGATTTTGGGCTGGGGTTTGGGGGCGTTGAGTCACACCCAAGACTATCCACAGAACTCGGAATGAGGGGGAAGCCGCGCCTCTGATATTCCTGGGACCCCTGAAACAGGACGATCATGTGTTTTCGCATCCGATGTCGGGTCCTATTCAATGGGTCAGCGAGCTATAATTGTAAACGCTTCGCGTTGCCCGCCTCGGCCCAGCCTAGTTTGAGGGAAGGGTCAGGAACACCGAAATCCAGTGTTGGGAAGGTCCGAATACCTGAAGCTGGCTCCAGACAAGTCAGACAAGCCGGCCTCGCCTGGTTGGGCTGGGCCACAGGCTAGTCTCAGACACATCAGATAAGCCTGCGCTGGGCCTGAAGCTAGTCTGAGGGGGCTGGGCTATGGCTGGGCTGGGCCTGAGGCCAGTTTCAGACACGTCAGACAGGCCTGGCCAGCAGGCGGACTGGGCTGGGCTAGACGCTAGTTGAGCCCAGGCTGGCGAGGCCCAGTCTCGGCGCTAGATAGGCTGAGGCCTGCAAGTCTCAAACAGGGTGGGCTTGGGTGGGGTTGGCTTAGGCGGGTTGCTGCCTGAAGCTAGTCTCAGCCACGAGGCTGCGAAGCCATGGGTGGGTTGCTGGCTGCTGGGCAGCCGGACTACGCTGCTGGCTGCGCCTGGAACTTCGGCTGGGCGGGCTGGGCTGAGCTGTGCTTGGGCGGGTCGCTGGATGGGCTGAGGCTGGGTAGCGAGTTGCTGGCTGGGCTGGGCCTGAGGCCAGTCGCAGACACGTAAGACACGCCAGCAGGCGGGCTGAGGGCCTGAGGCTACTGGCATGCCTTGAGACCAGTCCCAGACTGCGCCGAAGGGGCCTGGTCAGCCTGGGCTGCTTAGTAGCTGGCATAGCTTGAGACCAGTACCAGTCTCAGACACGTGAGACTGGTCGTTGGCCTGAGGCCAGTCTCAGACACGTTAGACAAACCTGACCTTGGCACACTGAACTAAGCCTGCTCGTGGTGGGCTGGGAGCTGGGGGCCGGTAGTGGCTGGCATGCCCTGAGATGCGCCCACTTAACTGCCAAAAATATAAGTTTGGTGCATTTTGCTCGGATGTTAGGACTTCCACTAAACCAAACTTGGGAGCAAACTTAACTGCAAAAGCTGCTAGAGCTTAAATTTTTGCTCCCCTTCCAACGTCAACTCCATATGTTTTTTTTTTGCAGGCCATGCAGCAGATGATGTTCCGAGACTGCGAGCTGCCCACCGCCGGGCGCGTGCGCTGGCTTTGGCCGGCGCCCCGGTTGGCCGGGTTTTGGCCCGTCGGTCTCGACCGCGCCTGGGAGGGGCGCGCGTGGGTCCGATGGGTTGTCTGGTTGTCTGTCTGCCTTCAGAGGTCCCTCCAGGGTCGCATGTTTGTGATTTCGGGGCCGTTTGTGTTTTTTGCTTGACCTGAAAACAGCCCTTGGCTTTTGCCCCTTGAACCGGGGGCCAAGGCCTCAAGCGGCATGAAGCAGAAGAAGAGGCTTGAAGTTCTGTTCCTTTCTTGGCCACCATTTTCTCCGTATACTTTGTGAACTCCAGCGTATGGTTCACTTGGCAGTGCCATGGGCCACTCACAACTTCCACACCAGGGGTACTCAGCATTTTTTCGAACGCGCACGACATGGGACCTGAAGGAGGTTTTTGGAGCGTGGTCGTCCGGGTCTCTTCCATGTAGGTGTTTAAGCTTTTGTGTGACCCCCCCCAAAAAAAGAAAGAAAAAGGATTTCGGTTTTCCTTGGTTCCCTCAATACAATCGGGTTCCTTCGCTTTCCCGTTCCCTGTCAACCCTGTTGAAGGGGGGGGGCATCATTTTGAGAAGCCGCCCACTGAGGCCGAGGGCGCCCCTGCAGCCCAGTAGCATCCGCGGGCACAGCCTGGTGCTGCAGTGGTTCGACGTCAAGGCATGCGGTTTCAGGGTTTCCGAGCCATTTTCCCTTTTGGAGCCTCCAAAAAGTCGCAGTTTCAAGGGACACCACCAACACAATGATCAACTTTCGGAGGGGAGATCCAGTGACCCCCTGATTGTTTGTGTCCTCTCTCGTTCCGCCTTGGTTTTCGCTTTCTTGTTGAATGAGAAGCCTTGCTTCTTTAGAACCCTTCTTATTCCTTTGTTTGTTCCTTCATTGTTGTTCCTTTATGGAATGAAATGACCATTTATCTGTTTTTTTGCTCACACTGGACAGCTGTCAGGGTTGCATTGATACCCCTGGGGCGAACACCCAGCCAAACGTGCGTCGCCAGTGGTCCAAAATGTTGCACGGCTAAATTCGTATCGGAAAAAACTACCGCGCAGCCCCCCGCATAGGTGTGTGCTTTCAGTGTACAGCACCCCAAACACCCGAAGCATATCCGTGGTTCACGTTTTCGGAGTTTGACACCACACATAGCGCAGGCCGGTTGGCCCTTTGCCACGCAGGAACGATTTCCAAGGGGTGTCTAACACAGGGGGAACACTTCATTGAAGGCTAGCCTCAACATAAGGTACTCCCAGAGTGAACATGGCGCACGCCTGTGCCAGGAATACCCGATCTGCCGGGTTGTGAGGGACCTTCCCGACCGGCCGCGCGTAGGGGAGGACCCGGAGCGGGAAGCGAAGGTCCGAAGGTTGCCAATGAACTTGACTGGGCAACTTCACTCAAACGTCTTTGTTTCACACGTTTGTGTGTATGTGTGTTTTTTGAGGGTGGCATTGTCCGGAAGGTTTAAAGAGGAATTTGGTGGGGTCCGGGACCCCATGTTTGAACAAGGACGGGAGGCTATGATACTCAGAGTATCAGGAAAGCAAAATTCGGAGATTGCGCTTGTTGGTGATCTTCACCGAAGGCATTTGCTCTTTTCATGCAAATCCCATGGACAGGTGGAAACGCAACTTCGGAGAGTGAACGAGATGCTGGAGTGTTTCTTTTTCCGCCAGCTGTTTCTCCTCAAACATCCACTGGATACACCCAGACACGCGTGCATAGCGCCGGAAGCATGTGCAATGGTCAAAACCAACCATATGGACAACCATGCTCCACGCCGGCAGCTACTTTGCCTGCCCAAGCTGCTCTTCACAGTCTCCCTCGCGCCTCGCGGCGAGGGTGCAGCATTCACCCGTTTGCCGGTTTGCCACGTCCCAACTGGTACGCTGGTCCTGTCTTGATTGTCGCAGGGAGTCCTGAGAGCTCTAACACTCCCAGCACGAGCTGGGCCCCGGCTGATCCACCCTGCACACCTGGTCCTTTCCGACAAGCAATCTGTGCTGCCCACCTGGGGTTGCGACATATCAACACTCTTACGGGTCATGATCAGGCTTCCCTGAATAGGAATCCATACCTAAGGAATCCATTCCTAGTAACCAAAAGCTTTTTAGGGAGCAAATGAACAGGCGAGACTGCCTCCAGCCGTGCCGAGCGTGGTGAGGCTTTTGTGTTTTTGTGTGCGCCTATGTGATCCTAGAATGCGTTGAGACCGGGGCGCAGGAACTGGTAGCTGCAAAAGCGCACATCTGTCATGCCATGCTTGTCCCCGCCGCCCTGCATGCAAGGGCGCATCAGATGCGCCCTTTTGCAGATCGGAGGAGTTCTTGGAGCAGTGCTTGAACTAAGATTTGCATGCTGAGGTGAAACTGCGTGGTGTCTAATGTTAACCCCGGATTAGTAAACCCTGGTTGATTAATAGGGGGGTGTCCCCTTTTAGTGGGGATTCATCGCTTGTGGAGGGAACACCCCCCGAATAATGGGACGGGTTTATTAATCCTGGGTTAACATTAGGCCGATGGTGTGCAACTCGCCTAGCGTCGAATGCAATAGCTGCGGTCAGTTTTGTTCTGCGGCTGGCACCCTGCAGCGCATGCGGCTATCTGTAATTAGCGCACGGCTGGCTCACCTTTGTGGTGCAGTATGGAGTTTTGATGATGGCGCATAGGGGTGCGTCAGTTGTTGAGGATGCCATGTCTCAACTCCGTTGGGAAGTCTTTCTTTGCAGACCTGTGGCGAGGACCCTGAAGATGTGGCTGCCGCCGTGGAGCGGGTAGAGGCCGTGATCCGCGCGCTGGAGGCGGGGGTTGCTCCAAAGGGTCGACATGATTCCTTTGGGGCGAAAATCAGAGGGCGCAAGAGTTCTTCCAGGGATCGTGAGGACGCTGGTTGCGGACCAGCCTGAAAACATAAATTGCTTTGTGACCATCCAGGGACGCAATCTTACGCGGGCGTGGGAGCTTGGGCCATGTTTTTGGGGAAGGGCGCAATCTGAGCACGAGAAGAGGATGAGCGGTTGATTGGCAATGCTAACAATAGCAATCAAATAAACCTTTAATTTATTAACATCCTAAAAGGGATGCACTTTTTGTTGTCCCCGTTTGTAACCTCCTTTAGAAGAAAAGCATTTGTTTCCTGTCCGCTTGCCCCATGTCTAGGTTTGCCGTTTGCACCCTCTGGGCTGAAAACTGGATGCAGGCGGAAGCACAAGACATCACACGCCCCTATCTCAATCCCATAAGCCTCTCTCGGGCACAATTTGTCCCCAGTGACGCAGTTCCTTGTTGTTTGGCATTGCACTCTGGTGAGCCTCCAGCTTGTCCAGCAAGACTTCATGTGGCGTGTCTGTTTTTGATGGCGCCCTTTTTAGGTTGGTTTGCGTGGGGGGGGGGGGGAAACACGTAATGCAAGCTCCGGATACAACAAGAACACATTTAATGGGGTGTCCCTGGTTTTTGGCGGATTCATCACTATTGGAGGGGGTACACCGAGTACATTAATCCGGGGTCGACATGAACTACCAATTCGAGGCTCCCTATTTGGGGAACCCATGTGCCCAGCTCCAGTGGGACTCAGCTCCGACTCGATCCTCAGTCGTCGCCAAGAAATCGCGCCACACTCTCTTCTCATCTTTGCTTCATGCCAAAAATATGTCCCCGTTTTGGGAGACCCCAGTGCCGCCGTTTTTGGTGCCCGGATTCTGAAAAGACCTTGCATGACACGCACACACTCACACAACTTGGATTGCGCGTATGGCTTGGCATTTGAGAGATGGATTGAACTCAACTATGGGCTGTACGCACAGGGATGTTGGGCACCTCGCTTTTTCGGCCCCCAACCAGTTTTTGGGGCCAATCAGGCAAACACGGATGTCGAACAAGGGGTTTATCGGTTTGTCTGATTTCGAGATGTTGCGCTGTCAAGCCACGCCTTTTGCTTGCTAGCTCCAAAATCTGGGAAGCTTGAAGACCAGCTCAGCCAACACTTGGTGAACTCTAGCGGCTTTCTTACAGATTCCAACGGCGATTTTTCAAGAAAGCTACAGACATGAACAGGGTTTTGGGATCAAGAGGTTTATCCCCCACGTCTGTGATACAAGGGAATCTCCCCCTTTATATAGGGGGTTAGTCTTTGGGAAGCCCTTTTTGGTGTATCACAGAAGTGGATTCCATTTCCCACTGGACATGAAGAAAAATACACAAGGAAGCCGCAGACGCCACAACCATGAAGCACCACACGAGGAGCTTCCCAAAGGGCGTCCAAAAGGAGATCGCTTTTTCTTTTTCGAGGCCGAGGGCCATGAGCGGTGCCGGATTCTCGTGGGGGGCTTCGGCATGGGGGGAGCGCTCGCCCTGAAGACGGCGCCGGGCCCAGTGGTGAGAGTTTGGGAGATACGTCCGTTCCTCTTTCCAACAATTGTGGACACGTTCCTTTTTTTGGGAACTCTTAAAATAGGCGGTAAGATATCCCTGGGGGCAGTCAGCAGAGGGACAGAAAGATGTTCTGCGATGTTTCCACACTGCACAGTTTTCCACGGATTGGGATTGGTCAAGGCAAGCCCGACTGCGCGCGAAATCCTTTTGGCGTCTGGGACAAACAGCGGCAAAATGTCGAGGCCGCGCAAGATAAACTATGAAGTTTCCACCATGCCCCCTCCTGTGGGCTGAAGGGTTTCCCTTGGTCGGCACCCATATATATATATATAGATGTGTATATATATATATGAGAAACGAGCTATCGCCGAATCCCTGTTGTGTTGGATGCTTATTCCTTGAGCTCGTTTGCGAAAGAAAACAAGGAACCGCGCGCGCGGGAAGCGGTTTTGTGCTTTTTTGGGGAACAGACGTCAATGCCCGGGGTTGGCGTCAAGCGTGGGAAACGAGCTGACGGTATTGCTGGGTCGTTTACGGTTGGTTTGCGTGGAAGAGGGGACAACCCAAATTTCAACCACAGAAGCCTGAAAACCGTTTGGCCTAGTTTCAGTCGTCAAGTCGGCCCGCGTTCTACTTCCACTTTACTAATCCATCTTTTACGCCCCAAACTACATTCAGGACTGCGCAGATCCGCAAGGACAGTTCCGAGTAAGGCGCACAAAACAGCACGCTCTCAAACTTGGAGAAGCGCTCAACTTTTCGACTTTGGCAAATGCGAGGTGGGTATGAGTCAAAATTGAACCACCAAGGGACCACAGGTTTTAGTCCTTGTTTCCATTTGCAAGGGCAAGCCATTTTGGGTACCTATTTTTGACAACCACGCCCCTTTGCCGTTTCGGGACCCGTCTATCGGACGCTTGAGTCAGCCCTCAGGTGCTTCAGTCCAAGGATGCCTTGGCTGGAGGCGATCGATCCGAGCAAGGGATGGTGGGACGCCCTGAAAGGGTTGGGGAAATCCCATTGTTGGGTTAGATTTATATATGTGTTGTTTGCTGGGATAGTTTGTTGGGGTTGATTGTTGGGTTGTTTGCTGGGGTTGTTTGTTGGGGTTGATTGTTGGGTTGTTTGCTGGGGTTGTTTGTTGGGGTTGATTGTTGGGCTGTTTGCTGGGGTTGTTTGTTGGGGTTGATTGTTGGGTTGTTTGCTGGGGTTGTTTGTTGGGGTTGATTGTTGGGTTGTTTGCTGGGGTTGTTTGTTGGGGTTGATTGTTGGGTTGTTTGCTGGGGTTGTTTGTTGGGTTGATTGTTGGGTTGTTTGCTGGGGTTGTTTGTTGGGGTTGATTGTTGGGTTGTTTGCTGGGGTTGTTTGTTGGGGTTGATTGTTGGGTTGTTTGCTGGGGTTGTTTGTTGGGGTTGATTGTTGGGTTGTTTGCTGGGGTTGTTTGTTGGGTTGATTGTTGGGTTGTTTGCTGGGGTTGTTTGTTGGGGTTGATTGTTGGGTTGTTTGCTGGGGTTGTTTGTTGGGGTTGATTGTTGGGTTGTTTGCTCGGGTTGTTTGTTGGGTTGATTGTTGGGTTGTTTGCTGGGGTTTTTTGTCGGGGTTGATTATTGGGTTGTTTGCTGGGGTTGTTTGTTGTTTTGTTGTTGTTGGGTTGTTTGTTGGGTTGTTTGTTGTTTTGTTGTTGTTGGGTTGTTTGTTGTTTTGTTGTTGTTGTTGTTGTTGTTGTTGTTGTTGTTGTTGTTGTTGTTGTTGTTGTTGTTGTTGTTGTTGTTGTTGTTGTTGTTGTTGTTGTTGTTGTTGTTGTTGTTGTTGTTGTTGTTGTTGTTGTTGTTGTTGTTGTTGTTGTTGTTGTTGTTGTTGTTGTTGTTGTTGTTGTTGTTGTTGTTGTTGTTGTTGTTGTTGTTGTTGTTGTTGTTGTTGTTGTTGTTGTTGTTGTTGTTGTTGTTGTTGTTGTTGTTGTTGTTGTTGTTGTTGTTGTTGTTGTTGTTGTTGTTGTTGTTGTTGTTGTTGTTGTTGTTGTTGTTGTTGTTGTTGTTGTTGTTGTTGTTGTTGTTGTTGTTGTTGTTGTTGTTGTTGTTGTTGTTGTTGTTGTTGTTGTTGTTGTTGTTGTTGTTGTTGTTGTTTGTTGTTGTTGTTGTTTGTTGTTGTTGTTGTTGTTGTTGTTGTTGTTGTTGTTGTTGTTGTTGTTGTTGTTGTTGTTGTTGTTGTTGTTGTTGTTGTTGTTGTTGTTGTTGTTGTTGTTGTTGTTGTTGTTGTTGTTGTTGTTGTTGTTGTTGTTGTTGTTGTTGTTGTTGTTGTTGTTGTTGTTGTTGTTGTTGTTGTTGTTGTTGTTGTTGTTGTTGTTGTTGTTGTTGTTGTTGTTGTTGTTGTTGTTGTTGTTGTTGTTGTTGTTGTTGTTGTTGTTGTTGTTGTTTGTTGTTGTTGGGTTGTGTTGTTGGGTTGTTTGTTGGGTTGTTTGTTGGGTTGTTTGTTGGGTTGTTTGTGGGGTTGTTGGGTTTGTTATTTGGAATTAACAGCAGAACCATGTCTGAGACTGTCTTTGGAAGGTTTTCTCCGTTATCTTATTTCTTTGATCCTGTCACTTGTTTATTTCTTACCAAGAATCTGATGTTCTGGAATTACAAGGTTTTGATGCGATGAACAGCTATCCCACCCGAGATACCATCCGCAAAATTCTCAACGTGAAACATGAAAGTGGTCTCAGAAGCCACTTTAGGGTTAGCACGACTTCTTGTCTGTCACCTATCTTTCCCAAATTCTAGAATTATAACTATGAAGTAGAGAGATGTACTGGGGATTAGCTAGCATTCTCTTGTTTTAGTGGTGTCCCAATGCATGAGTTTCCACGATACAGAGATCAAACGAAGTTGCCCGTCCTGATTCCTGGACATGTTGATTCAACTCCGGCCAAAATTGGGAAGACAAGAAGATGTGGTGTCAAGACGCCCAGGAGACCCCCCCCCTTTTGAAACCGACCCTATCAAGGGTACCCCTCAAAAAGGGCCAAGCAATAAGCAATAGTCTAGCCCTATCTTCATGAATCAATTTGCTTTCACGACCCTGTCGGAATCAACGCGACCCTTTTAGCATCTTTGAGTGCAGAGAACATGGCTATGATTTTTGGCCGGGAACCACCTCACAAAGTGGTCAACATGACTCCCCACCCAATTCTGATTTCCACAAAAGCGAGCTAAGTCGGCTAAGCACCCTTAAGGGTTGGTCTAAAGGGACACCAAGAGGAAACCCACTGGTTCCGGGTCAACAAAAACCCAAGACACACCCTCAATTTTGGGCTCGTTCAATTGCTCCCTCTCGGGTCTCCCCAAACCTCCAAGCCGCTGATGCGAGGCATCGTTTGCAGCGGATGGCTGCCCTGCCCCGAGGCGAATCCGAAATCGGTGGATTTTTGGGTCAAGTCCCGTCGCTTGCGCCGTGTTTAATTTTTTGGACGGTGCAGGTTCTTTGAGGTGACCAACAGGGAAGAAGAAGGAAGATCTAGCATCATTTTGGGGTCCCCCATTTTTGCTGGAACGTGTGGTTTATTGGGAGGGACTTGGGGCTCTAATTCTTTCAAGGACCTTTACCCATTGGCACATGCGGGCTTGTCTCAAGATGTGTGGTTTGCCTTTTCCATTTTGTTCCTTTCGAACAACCCAAGAAGGGTATCCTCACACAAGACTCTCCTAGCGTCAACCACGACCTGCCTTCATATTTGGGTGTGGGTGAAAAATAGGGTAACCCCAAAGTGGGTTGCCCGATCGACAAATGGAGACAAAGACTGAAACTTGCTTTGGCCCAATTCCTGGTGACTAGTTTTGACCCAGAATGCTTGTTCCCAGTGATTCCATTTCCCTGTATAGATAACCAAGGGAGCCCAACAGGAAAATGGCTGGCTGCCCATTTTCAAGGCCACTTCCGTTTCCCCTCTCGTCTTGAGCGACGATTGACGGCTCTTGGGCTATCCGCTTATGCAGATCCCTTGCAAAGGGGTCCTTTCATGGCTCGGCATATTTTTCGTCAGCAACCCCCCGCCCCTCCAAAAACAGGTCCACCGGGCTGTGTCTTAATTCTTTTGTCAGTTTGACCCGCGATTAGACTTCAACAGTGGATGGTTCCGCCTTGTTCATGCTACAGCTGCTACAATGTAGCCGGGTGGTTTTTGGCATGCAATGTTTACGGTAATTTTGATCCCGGATAAATCAACCACTGGTTGAAAAATATGGGAATATCCAATTGTTTTGGATCCTACACGGGAAACAGCCCCAATACATCTACATTCGGTTGATTCATTCGGGGTCACCTTTCGTTTTCTACAATCACCGATTTCTTTTTTCTTCTTTCTCTCCTTTTTTTCCTTCTTCTTCTTTTTTTGTACCCCGCAACTCTTATACTTTCCCTCCCGCACATGGCAGCTCCCAACACTGGGAAGAGGACGTTCCTGAACAAAGAACCTGGTAGCTTCTATGTCTTGTATTAGACCCAGCGACATCCCTGAGAACCACAAGAAAAGGGTTCCAACTCTACAAGAAGGACGCGCTCAATGTATACCTGGGACATTCTATACCGCCACGTCAGCCGGGAGGGCAGCCTCGAGGAATTGTGATCCAAACCCAGCCAGGACCTCGGGGAGGCTCTCACCGAGGGCGGCAAAAGCACCGCCCGGCGGCCAAGCCGAGCGATGCCTTGTGAGATGGGCGGTTGGATTTGTAAATGCATATAGATGCACACACACACACATATATATATATATATATATATATATATGCTCACCCCCCCCCCCCCAGGGCCTACCTTTGCACTTCAAAATGTACAAAACCCTCTTATTTTAAAAGACAGGGCGTGTGAGCATATATACGCAAGAAGTGTGCTGTTGCTGCATATTTTTTGTGGGTGACAAGTCATGTTGAGTAACAACAGCAAAGAGTTTATAAACTTACAAGACAGTTTATAAACCATGTCAAGGGTTTGACGGTTTCCCTGCAACAAGGGCAGGGGGGGGTCAGAACTCTTTACGGGGGGGGGGGGGGTACTGAGAAGTCTTTACAAAGTTGGCTGAGTCACACCTCACTGCTAAGACTTCCAACCACCCCCCCCCCCCCTCCCAAAATTTCCAACCACCCCCCCCCCCTCCTTCAACGATACCATGAACACTTCGTAGGGTGTTGTTGCCTTGATGCGGGAAACTCGTCAAACACTCAATAAGGTTTATAAACTTTCCTGAAAGTTTATAAACCTTCTGTAGGCTTATTGCGTAGCAAGTGGAGACTGTTGTTTGGGAAAAAAAGGACACTCATTTGAGGCCTTGTTTGATGTGGTTTGGGCATGTGGTCCTAAAAGGTTGATGATTGTGTGTGGGTGTGTCATCACTGCTGCACTGTTATATCAAAGGCTGTCCATTCGGTCCAAGGGAACACAATCTGAGCAACTGCTGCAAAACACTGTGTTTTACAGCATTTTGTTGGATCTCTAATCCCTTGAAATGTCCAATTTGAAACACCTGAAACCTAGAATCTGGAGATCAGAATCCTTGAATGTCTAATGTTGGATTCTCCAAGCCTCATAATTTGGAGCCTGGAGTCCAACATATCCAAGTACACATTCCTTTCCAAATACGATTTTGATCCGAATTGAATTTGCATATTGAATAGAACTTAGTTTGCACATAGTTCACCACCATTCATAATTCACCATAATGTCTATATTAGATCAGAATTTGAACAGGAATACCTTTCCAAATAAGGAAAATATGATTGCAGTAGAATCCAAATATACTTTAATGCGGACAGAGTTCAATTAGCTTTTGAACATAATAATTCAATCAAGAATCCATCCCCAAATACAGCTTGAATTGGAATATAGCTTATTCTGGAAAGAAATCACTTGGCCTTTGCAATCAAATTTTAATAGTAACTCATTCCCAAATATGATTTAGCTTAAATGTGGCTAAACAAATAAAGGGCACATATCCCCAGACTCCCCAGTCCAGACCAATCAAGCCCTGACCTCTGACATTGCATCTGGGTTTTGCATTTTTTGCATTTTTTTTGAGCCTGTGCAGGTTTTGGAGCTTCCAGGTTTGGATTTTTTTTTGCATTTTTTTGAGCCTGTGCAGGTTTTAAACATCCAAGGCTGCATAGGCTCAAAAAATGCAAAAAATGCAAAAGTCCAGACCAATCAAGCCTGACCTCTGACATTGCATCTGGGATTTGCATGTTTTGCATTTTTTTGAGCCTGTGCAGGTTTTAAACATTTAAGGCTCCAAAACCTGCACAGGCTCAAAAAATGCAACAAATGCAAAAGTCCAGACCAATCAAGCCCTGACCTCTGACATTGTATCTGGGTTTTGCATTTTTTGCATTTTTTTGAGCCTGTGCAGGTTTTGGAGCTTCCAGGTTTGGTTTTTTTGCATTTTTTGAGCCTGTGCAGGTTTTGAGGCTGAAACCATCAAAAAACGTAAGAAACAGGTGCTTTTTTGCAGTTTCCTTCAAAATCACTGCAAATAACGGTGTTTTTGACACTGACAAAGTTGCATCTGAAAACGCTTTCCGTTTTCGTGTTTGTTGCTTTCTCGAATCCTGTTTTGCATCAAGTATAGAAAGCACATCTGAGACAATATCAAACAATGCACAAAAACACCGTAAATTACAGTGTTTTCTGCAAGGCATCTGCAAACCAAGTGGACACTGAACATTTGCAAATAAATCTCTTTTATGCAACAAGTAGAAAGGTAGGCCCTGGGGGGGGGGGTGACCATATATATATATATATATATGTATGTATATACACATAATTGTGTTTGGCGTCTACGTGTTTGGCGCCCCGTTTCTCACGGAAGGACGCTTCACAAGCTTCAATGCAGCCGGATTGGCTGATGTGTCCCGTCTTCAGGCAATGCTTTTCTACAAGTGAGCTTCCTCTTCCCTTTCTTGCGGGATTTTTCTGGGTAGTTTGTGCTTGGCTTTTCGGCTTTTTGCCACTTTTTGCCTTTGACCTCCCCTTGAAAGCACCCTCTTCAGGGTCACTTCTCACCGCGCATAAAAATCTGCCCGAAAAGGCAACCTAGGCTCGAAGCGCGTTGAAACCGGGCAGCATATGGATGGGGATCAGTGAGGCCTGACAAAGCAGATGTTCAACACAACTGCAAAGACACTGTCTCATGTTTGGAACCAACATCGTTTTGTTTTCAACGCCGACTCCCGCAGATTACTTGTAGTGGAACATCATCAAATTGCCAGCCTCCCCCCCTCCTCCCAAACCCCACGCGCCGAAAATGTCGGCCGATGTTGCAAAGAAAGCCAACTTCATGAGATTGGCTTTGGGGTTTCTGGAGTCCGTTGTGGGCTCCAGGGCTTGACAGGTCTGCATTTCATCAGCTTCCTTTTAATTGGTAGTTTCCCGTTTACGAGCCATGGGTTCAATCTCTCCAATGCAAACCACCTTCCCTGAAAAACACGTGGTTTGGTTCTTGGATGCGAGGTGGGCCACCCATTTTTGGGGCTGCGGGACGTGTCCCCCGACGTTTTTGACGGGGGCGAAGCAAGGAGCTGCTGTGGGTGCACGGGGCCCGGGACGCCGTGGTGGACCCGCTCCTGGCCGCGGAGCAGGCGAAGATGCTGCAGGCGGTGGGACTCACTCAATTTTCTAGGGGTTGATTCCTTTTTCATTCTTTTCAGCCATCATTCTTTTCCAAAACCAGCCATCCCCAGGGTTTTTGGTGGTTTTCTAGAAAGAAGAAAAGAATGGGGAAGCTACCCCTAGAAATTTCTCCTAAACCAAGGAACAACCTGTGAGCTTTCCGGGGTCTGGCCCCTGTTTTTGTTTGAAGAGAGCTCCCACTTTTTTGTGATTTTAAAGGGAAACCAAGCTTGCTGGTGCGACAGGTAGGCAATGACCCAGGGTTCGTTGGGAATGAACTTTGCGATTCCCTTCCCGGAAACCACAAGGGTTGCTTTACGGAAAGTCATTTCTTCATTCCCTGCCTATCGAACCAGCAAGCAAAGGGAAACCAACTTATTGGCCTGCCCCAAACCACCCCAACCCCAACCCCAACCCCACCCCACCCCACCCCACCCACCCCACCCCACCCCCCCAGCCCCCCACCCCACCCCACCACCCCACCCCACCCCGCCCGCCAAAGAGGAGGCTGGGGTACAGCTCCGCTTCCGGCTCTTTCCAGAGGCGCAGCGGGGGGCTCGGATCCAGTGGTCGGGGGCGGCCCCTTGAAACGGCAGTTTGGTGAGGCGTAGCGAAAAACTGATTAAATCCGGGTCTCGTTTTTTTTGGTGAAGGACCTGGAAAAATGTGGTTTACCAGTTGGTTTCCCTCAAAAAAGACACACCCATCTCTGCGAGGCTTCAAAAGCCTAGCGCTCCAGGTTGCCAGCAGAAAGCTGGTCAACCCATCAGGGCGCCTTGGAGCTCGTAGTTTCCGACCTCCACTTGTGGATTTCAGCCAGGGGATGTAGGTGTGGTAACTCTGGTTTGTCTCTCCCTGAAAACTGGCGGTTTTCCGGGTCTTCGCCTTGTTCTCCCCACACCCCAAAAAGGGGCACCGAGCTTCCAAAGAAGAAACGGAACCACACCCGCCCGACCAGCGGATCGAGCGGATCGATCGAGCGACCGGTCTAAGGTTCGAACTGTCTGCGGAGCCCATGAAGCTGGTGCGGCGGTTCATGGCCTCCCGCCTGGAAGTAGAGGCGGAGGCGGAGGCGGAGGCGGAGGCGGAGGCGGAGACAGGAGGCGCGGGATGGGTTGGAGTGTCTCAGGTGAGCTTCCCTTGGTAGTGGTGATGTTTAAGATGGGATGGGTGGGATGGGCGGGATGGGTGGGATGGGCGGGATGGCTGAGCTGGGATGGGTGAGCTACGTAGCTTGGAGGAATCGTGTTGCCAGACGGAGTGCAGCAGAGACAAAAGCCTTCCCGAATGAAAGTGGCCGTTTGGATCGGCGGGCAAATTACTACAACTTACACAGGGCTCCTTAAAAGATATATTTTGCCCATTTGAAACATGGCTTTTTCCACCAAAACAAAGGGAACCCACCATTTACAAGTTGCAATGGTCAGGTGTATAATGTAAGGATCCCTGATGCGTGGCGGAGTTCTTTTGGTTTCCGCCTTTAAACCAAGGTGGACAGGGTGCCCTCATAAAACACAAACCCAACTCCCAAAGAGAACCTGGGACATGGCATTTCTTTAAACGGGACACCCCCAATTTAAAGAACAATACACCCGCTTGCCCACAGTGTCTTGCTCTGTGACAGGAGCCGAAGAGCCGCAGTGAGGGTTGTGCTCACCTGACCTGCGAGCCTGCATGCCTGTAAGTAACATCCATTTCAAAATCGACGGTCTCACCTCCGACATGCCATCACTAAAGTGACAGGCAAAAGCCAGAGCGCGCAGTGTGATCATTACTCAAAACATTGGCAAGGCTTCACTTGAGCTTTTGGCTTGTACAAGGTGCGCCCTTGTACGAATTTGAACGAGGAAGCAGCAGGTACCTGTTGGGCTTGGTTTGAGGGGAAACCGCAAGGAAAACTGCCTTTGGTTGGGTCACCCTATCTTGACATGTACACACCTGTGCATCTGAGCCCTTTGGAAGGGCGCCAAGACATTGCTAAAACGGCAAAGGGAGGTCTCTGTAGGTGCAGCACGTTTTAGGAATCGGTCGGTTGATTTCCCATTGGTTTCCTTTCAGCTTATGGTTTGAAATGGGTGCGGGTCGCAAGGGACAAACAAAACAAAGTTCCAGGAAAGCAGGAGAGCAAGTGGCTGGCCCAAACGAGAAGGAGGCTGCCAGATGTTGGGCGCCTGGATATTTTCTGGCTGAAATGGTAACACGTGCTACACACAAGGAAGCGAACCCGCAATGGCCTGCTTTCCCGAAAGCATTGCGAAGGGTTCTTCCGCTGGGTTCACTTGAGTTGTTCTCATGAGAGTCATTGCAAGGAGTCATTGCAAGGAGTCATGAGAGTCAGTGCAAGTTGCAAGGAGCCAAGTGCATGTAGTCAAGCGCAAGTTGCAAGTGCATGGAGTCAAGTGCAAGTTGCAAGTGCATGGAGTCAAGTGCAAGTTGCAAGTGCATGGAGTCAAGTGCAAGTTGCAAGTGCAAGGAGTCAAGTGCAAGTTGCAAGTGCAAGGAGTGACTTGCGAGGAGTTAAAATCTCTTCTTAGGGCGGCGGGGTAGTGCCGACGACACTCTACGAAAATCCCTCTGCGGCGGTTGGCGTGGTCGAGGTGCAAAAACTCGAGTTTTTTGCGATTTTGTTTTGGCCCGCGCGACCCTCTGTGGGGATCGGCGTGGTCGAGGTGCAAAAACTCGAGGGTTTTTGCGATTTTGTTTGGGCCCGCGCGACCCTTTGCGGGGATCGGCGTGGTCGGTTTTTTGCGATTTCTGCGGTGCTCGCGTGACCCTCTGCGGGGATCGGGGTGGTCGAGGTACAAAAACTCGAGGTGTTTTGCGATTTCTGCGGTGCTCGTGGTCGAGGTGCAAAAACTTCAGGCTTTTTGCAAAAACTCGAGGTTTTTTGCGACTCTTGTTGTTCGAGCTGGTCCTTGAGTTGTCTCGTGGTTCGCACGCCTGCTCCCGGGACCGGCGGGTCGCGGGTTCGATTCCTCCCTGGTCCGCGGGCGAGCGTCGCAAGCTGCGCGGAGCAACTTGCATACAGCAACTTGCGCAGAGCAACTTGCACAGACCAGTTTGCGCAGCGCACCTTGCCCAGGGCAACTTGCGCAGAGCAACTTGCGCAGAGCAACTTGCACACACTGCAACTTGCCCAGAGCAACTTGCGCAAAGCAACTTGCGCAGAGCAATTCGCGCATGTCCCAGGCGTTGGGCCGACCTCGCTTGCGATGTTATGGTTTCGGGCCAACCGTGGTCTAGTGTTTCTGCTGAAAGCACACTACGTTTGCTCACACATCTCTCTCTCTCTCTCTCTTTCTCTCTCTTTCTCTCTTTCTCCTTTTCTCTCTTTCTCTCTCGCTCTCTTTCTCTCTCTCTCTCTCTCTCTCACTCGCTCTGTTTCTCTGGCTGCTCTCCTTCTCTCTGGCTCCTGCGTCCCTTGATCTTCTTTACTGCTTGTGAACGAATCTGCAGAAGGTATCAGTCGGGCGGTTTGGCTGGAGCAAGGTAAGAGTCGCCCGCCAAGCCGTGTCGCAGTCATGGCCTCTTGGGGACAGGTTGCAATCGCTGTTTGGGGATTGAGGACAGCGGCACGGAGAGGGCCAACATGTGAAATGCATAGCACACCTGTGCTACACACCCTCACCCCCACTCCCCCCACCCACCCAAAATTGGCACGCCTTGGCTGGGTTGTTCAGTGAAGCCGCAGCTTCCTCAAATTAGCGACCCCTTTTAAGTGGTTTTCAAAGGAGAGCCAGAAGGAAAACTATATGTGGGTCCATGCTTGAAACGGGCTCCCGTTTTTCCAGAGTCTTGCTGAGTTGTACATTCCTCGTGAACCTGGGATCTTTGTTCTTATGTTGCCCATCGCTTTTTTTCAGTCTTTTTGAGGCCCCCTGGGCCCCCCCCCCCAGGAAGCCCACCCAGTTGAGGGTTCCTTCATTTTGACGTTGGGTCAGCAGTGGCCTGGCGTTTGCAATCGCTGCGTCTTTGGGAGCTTCGGAAAGGAAGCCAGTTGGAGCGGATCAGCCGGTTGCCAGGGCTGGGCGAATTCGCACGTTGATCCAACGGGGGTTGGTGAGGCAAGGCCCAAGAGGGCTGACCGGGCTGACCCATTCCCTGTAACTCCCGCTTTGCATGGCGCCAGTGCGAAGCCGTACGCTCGCCCCGCCTTGAACACTGCAGCAGTTCTGCTCCAGACACCTTCATTCGAGTTGTGGGTCTCCAGATTGTTCGATGTTCGCAGCTTTCGCTGCCAGTTTTCGGATTTAGAACCTGTCCCCTTTTCTTTGGTAACGATCGCGCGCGCTGAGAGATTTCCGCCATGTCGCTGAAGATTTTCGAGATCGACTCCACCCTGCGCGGCTGCGAGGGCCAGATTTGGGATCGGGTCAATGGCTACAGGCCGGGCCCCACAGATGGGTCGCTGCGGCATATTGGAAATCCATCGGCAGATGGTTGATTGGGGCATAGAAATCATGGGAACCCAGGGGACCGCGGGTTTAAACTCTTGGCTCAGGAATCAATGGTGTCCACCAGGAGAAACGAATTGGCACTCGTTTGTTGGCCTAGGTCCCCCAGTAGTGCCCTTTTACCCCCTTCTTTTGGGGGAGGGTTCCCCTACTAAAATGGACTACAGAAAAAAGGGTACCCTTATTCTAAGCTCTGTACTGGAGGACCTAGTTGGCAGTATTACCCAGTGGCTATTGGGAAAGAAAGGCACTCATTGTTTTGGCACAGGTGTGGTTTTGATCATTTAGGTTTCAGAAATAGATGGGGTCCGCTGTTTTGAATTGGTTTCACTACCCAGTTACCAGGGAAATCCATCCATTTTCTGAAAAGGACACCGACAGGCGTTGGGAATTGGGGTTGGCTTTATATTGAGCCAGGCAAATCATGGGAACCCAGGGTTACCACAGGATTTCCGAGCCATTTAAAGGGAACCTCCAGAAGCGGCGATCGTTTTAGTGGACACCGCCAGTACATTGATCGGGGAAATCCAAGCAGCCCCTGAAACAACTGGGTCGATGAATAGGATCCCCACTTTGGGTATCCTCAGGTAGACGAATCCGTCAGCGAATTGACTTTGGCCCTCGGGACTCTGTTCCAGAAGGTCTGGCTCGGTGTCAGTCTTTGGGGGTCGTGACCCAAAGATGGTTGCCATTTTGTCACCAAAACGCACCTATCCATCAATCTTGCCCATTATTTACTGAGCATGTCCATCATATTCCAGCGAATACTTTGCGAATGGCGTGATGGCGTGATGGCTGCTGCGAAGCAAAGCCTGGGGAAGCCGGCTCAGCATTGGCTTGGGCAACCGAAAGATGTGCCGATCCCGGTCTTCTCAAGCCGCTGGCGGGAGAACTCGAATTCAAGTTTTGGTTAAACACTTGGTGCCATCTTGTATAGCTTTGGGTGCCACACAAAATGCATGGGTGCACTTTTTTGGGCCGAAAGGCAAGCTAAAGGGACACCGCGCTCCAAAAAGAGATCAAGCTTAGGAATTTCGCCACTTGGGGGCTCAGTTTGGCTTTGCCATGAATGGGCTTGCAATGGCCTCAATCCGGGCTTGTGATCTGACGACTCCCGAGCGCTAGAATACCCTTCCTCCCCTTCAATTGTGGATGGACAGAATCCTGCACACGTTGGCACATGGATTGGCCCAGTTTCTCCATTTGCAGCAGCACCAGAAGATGACTTTCGTCTTGAATGAATGCCACGTTGGTGCGGAGGGTACCAAGAAGGATGCGCGTACAATTGGGTATGTGTCAAACTAGGGACACCCACTCCCCGAACACCAAATTAAACAATCGATTTCTGCAGGTGGTGGAAGAACGAGCTGACGGAGAAGGAAGGCGGCATGGAGGAGTTCGCCGAAGGGTACAAGATCTTCGGATTCAACCGAGTAGAAGGCGACGGCGACTGGGCCGTTTTGGGGGGAGCTCTTTGGCTGGCGACCGACTTGCCATTTGTTGAAACGGGCACAAGTGAGCAGAAAGGCACGGCTAGGAGTTGCCTCAGACATATTCTGGGCTACTCAAAAGCGAGCCTTAATCCTGATGCGAGATGGCAGTGAATGGTTTCCCTTGCAGTGGTGTCCCGCTGCCCAGATAGTCGGTGCTCCGGATGTGCAAGAAGTCTACATGCGTGCCATGGTCACAACTCAAAGCATCCCTGTACTTGCAGTACTTGCAGTAGCCATGGTCATCAACCTCTTAGGGGCTTTAGCCGAACAATAGTTTTTTTGTTTTTAATTTTGTTACGGAAACCATGCATGGCCATAGGAGCTTTGAACGTGGCTTTGCGTGTTTTCATCCGGACCTTTCTATTTTTGATCCGCCCCCGTAAGTTTCTTGGTTTTATGTTAATAATTTTCGGAAGTCAACTAGGAATATTTCCTCTCAGCATCAAAATTTTCCAAGGAAACTCTCTGAACTGCAGCCAAAAGCTCCATCACTTGGGTCTCAGTTCTGTGATTAGAGCTGTACGACTTGGGCCTTTTTCCACGGAAGGACACCGACTTGGGCCATTTTGGACTTTTCGGCCTTGTGAAAGAGACGAGGTTGGCTCTTTCAGCCTCAAGGCATGTTTTGCCCGAAGCCTTCTTGCCTGCCCGCCAGGCCCTCGTCTCGCTCAGTTTTTTGCTTTGTTTTACTGTCCGGCGATGTCCAGATGGCTACATCTACCGCGAGTGGTTGCCCAATGCCAAGCAGGTCTTCTTGATTGGAGAGCCCGGCAGCTCAGGGCTTTGTGCGATCCTTGCGCTTGCTGTTCTCATGATGGCCATGATGTGAGGCCTTTGGTTTTTTGGTTTGCGATCCCTTCCTCCAAGTCTCAGTCATGTTGGCCGGGGTTGTGGGATCAAGGGGTTTCTCCAACCACTTCTGTGATACAAGGGAATCCCCCTTTATATGAAGAAAATAGTCTTTGGGAAGCCCTTTCTGTTGTATCATAGAAGTGGTCATTCCCCACAGCCCTGTTAGTCTGTTGGCCGTTTGGTCAACATGTTGAGTAAAAGTTTTTGAGGGCTTCTAAATTACACCGGCAAGAGAGCCCAAACTTCATAGGCCAGTTAACCCCCTCTCCGTATCTCCCCCCCGCCCTCCAAATGTGATTTTGAGTGGCTTCGGGTCCAAAGCTGAAGAAACACATTGATTTGGAATCTTGGGCTTAGTAGGCCTTAGTAGGCCTTAGTAAGGCTTAGCAAACCTTAGGACCTTAGTAAGGTCAATCACGTGTTTTGCTTCGAGTGCTAGCAAGGCTCAGCAACTCTCAGGAAGACATGGCCACCACTCAAAAATGATCACGAGTGTAGTTGGGACCGTAATGATTCCTATGTGTGCTGTCATTTTCTTAGCGGTCATCTGTGCTGCGACTGCGCCGCGCACTGAACACCTGTGAATTGAACATCAGCGGATGTAGACCTAGTAGCACTCAAAAGCACAGGCACAATCAGCAAGCGCTCAGTAGCGTTCAGAAAGCAGTCAGTAGCAGTCAAAAGGCACTCAGCAGTCATCAGCACTGCGTAACACTCAGTAACACTCAGTAACATTCAGCAACACTCAGAAAGACTCAGTAACACTCAGTAACGCTCAGTAACACTCAGTAACACTCAGTAGCACTCAATCACAACCTAAAACAGCACATTTCTGAAATCCCGGCTCAGTAAGCACTCAGTAGCAGTCAGCAACACTCATGTAGCACTCAGTAGCACTCAGTAACACTCCATCGCAACCTAAACAGCACATTTTTGGAATCCCGGCTCAACACTCAGTAGCACTCAGTAGCACTCAGTAGCACACAGTAGCACCCAGGACCTCTCCAGCATTCCCCAAGAACACAGCACATGGGCGATCCAGGCTTAGCAAGTATTTTGTATCATGCAATGACGCTTCGAGCCCCAGGCAAGCTTCAACAAATCCAAGCTTTGCTATGCAAAATTGAAGCAACCCCCCCACATGC
This sequence comes from Effrenium voratum, assembly GCA_963377175.1. NCBI lineage: Eukaryota > Dinophyceae > Suessiales > Symbiodiniaceae > Effrenium > Effrenium voratum. The sequence continues at coordinate 73,252 of CAUJNA010003323.1, forward strand.
CAAATCCTTGCTGGGCTCGATAGTGCTCAGCAACACTTGGTGAGTCTTACTGAGATTTTGACATTTGGGAGGGGGGGGTACGGGGGGGGTTAACTAGCCTATGAGAACAGTGTTGGGCAAGCTGCGGAAACGCAAAGTGACCTTTTGCACGACGCGCAGCGATGCTGCAGGGTGAAACTCGGCATGCGCACATTCCCACTCGCGCAGCCGCAGAGTATAGCAGCCTCCACCGCTAAGCGGCGTGAGCGTATCATCCAAGGCGTCAAAGATCTGCTGGCAAATGCGCGTTGCTGGTTGTAGCAGCAGGACTTGCTGAAGCTACACATATGCGCCAGTGGATGCACGGTATAGCCACTGCGATAGCGCGAGCGCCAAGTAAGCGCCCCAACGCCGGCTCAATGTTTCTACGGAGGCCAGTGACGCCCATGGTGACGCGTCACACAGGCGCCCAGGTTGCAGCACAGGTGCCGCGCAAGCCCCGTTCTTGCTGGCGTGGCACGCCGCTGCCTCCAATAGGGCAGAAACTGTGCGAGACCAGTCCCGCACGCCATGCGTGACAACGCATGTCAAACGCCTTGTGCCCAAACACCTTTTTCCAGAACAAGCCCTGCGCTTGACGCGGCTTAAGCTGTGGAGCATCAATGTACGAAACATGGCCCGATCTCCATAGTGAAAGCCTGTTTTGTGTTGAGAAGACCATCCCAGGCCAAGGCGCATTCGGGCCAACGTCCAGCGCGGATGCAGACTGACGCACTGGTGTCCGCGAGCGCGCCTGAACTTCAGCGCTTGGTGAGCGCAGGCGCGGACTGCGCCGCGCCCTTTCTCCCATGTGGACGGCAAGAGCCGCCCGTACCGCTATAGCGCGCGACGAGGGCGACCGGCGCAGGCGAAGATGCTCTTGTCGTCTCAACACGGGGCGTGGCCGCACTGGGTTGCGTGGCTGTGACTATACTTGTAGTGGTAGAACACGCGTAGTCCGCACCACAACGAGAACGATTCGACCCATCCAAAGTCCGCAGTCCGTTCACTTTGCACGGCGCCGCAGCAAGACGCAGAGGGTTCACTTTCGTGTTCCAAATTCGCACCGCACCACCGCGAGAGCGATCCGACCCACCCAAAGTCTGCAGACCGTTCACTTTGCACGGTGCCACAGCGAGGCGCAGAGGGATCACTTTCGATGTTCCAGATTCGCACCGCACCACAGCGAGAGCGATCCGACCCAAGGTCGCAGAGGATTCAGTTTGCATGTTCAAAACTCGCACCCCGGGCACAGCGTGAGCAATCCGACCCACCCAAAGTGCCCAGAGGGTCACTCTCGATGATCAATGTTCGCACCGCGCCACAACAAGAGTGATCCGACCCGCCGAAAGTCCGCAGAGCGTTCACTTTCGATGTTACAAGTTTGCGCCGCACCGCAACGAGAGCGACTCGACCCACCTAATGTCCGCAGAGGGTTGGTTTTGATGCTGAAACTTTGCACTGCGCCACAGCAAGAGCGATGCAACGCCTCCAAAGTCCACGGAGGGTTCACCAAGCAGACGTCTTCGGAACTCGCACGGTACCACAGCGAGAGCACACCCTCGAAAGACACCAAATTCGTGCCACCGCTTGGTGCGAGCCTGCGCAGTCGAAATGCACTTCAAGGTTTTATGAATGATGTAACGGTCGTACGTAAATACCACGAAACATGTCCAGGTTAGAGCGAGCGCCTCAATCTAGCACTGGGCCATTACATTTACCGTAAGAGCCTCTTAGTGATAGCACATTGTTTGGGGAAAACCCTTCTTGCGACCCAATGGTTTCACTTTGACCCACCATTCAGAGGTTAAAGAATTGACGGGGCTCTTTCAAGTGGTGACCCTCCAGGCGTTTTGCACGTGGCATCGAGGTTCAACGGCTGGCAGAACAACCTGCCCCTCACTAACGAGGGCTTCGGGCGATGGATGGTAAAGCTGCCCGACAAGGCTTGTTCACTCTACCCGTGCCAAGTGGCTGGGGTTTGGTTGGGCAGAGTGTTGCACTGTGGAAGCTTACTGGTTGGTTGATAGATCTAAGCCTTGCTTTGCTTAGGGTCTTCTGTCACTTCTTTTCAGCCACGTTTTTGGAGCGTCCAAACCCCTAATTCGCCCTTTTAGCAGGTGGTCCTACTACCAGTTGGGTTGTGGTTTGCATAAAACCGTGAAGGGGTTTGGCCTCAAGCTGGTCCCGCCAACCTTTAAAGGGTTTTTCCTCTTTTTTCAAGAACCCTGTTGATAGGTAGTGGCATTCCGACATGATACTGGCTCAAGAAAAAATTGACTGCCGCCCGTGCTGACATTTAGGTAGATTCCACCTTTCAACAGGTTATCAGCCGTATCGCTGGTACCTTGTACAGTCAGCTCTCACCCGCGCCGCAATGGCGTCAAGCGGCGACGGATGCCACCCTGCCATAGCAAGGATGAACGAAGCAGTGGCCAACGAATTGATCAAGGGTGGGCACCCGGAAGGGAAACCGCCATGCAATCCGTCACAGCGCTCCCGAAGCAGTTTTCCTGAGTCCGACCAAGGCGATGCGCTTGTGCCCATCACTTCGGTTGTCCTTCCGGAGGATTCAATGGGAAGCGGAGGGGAACCTCTCGCCGGACATCAACCTAGGCAAGAGATGCACGCGCACATGACTAAGAATGAGACTCACCTTCATCAACATCATGTGAGCGCCCCGAACATATATCAACATAGCCAGACGGTGAATGTGGTCAACACAGGTCCGAGTACTGAGGAAGTGGCTGCCTATGCTTCGGCACGCCACGACGCCATCATCAATCAGCTCCAAGCCGGCCATGTTGAGGAAAAAGGCCGACTCTATCAGGACGCGGTGAACCACATCAATGTATGCCAACAAGAGGCAATGGCGAAGGAAAGAGAGTTCAACGAGGCAAGGCAGCAGTGGGTTGCTCAACGCTTAGAAGATGAACAGCTCAAATTGATTTGGGAAGTCACCCACAACAAGCAGAAGGAGGACGCGGGCAGGAGCGCTGCTGAAATGAGGGAGATTATCATGAAGCAGTCGAGGGACATTGAGGCACTACGTCATGAACTGAAATCTCGCAGTGAGCAGAGTAGTTCTTCTAATGTTCCGATTTTCGGTCTGAGGCCAAAGGCCTCTCCTGTACAGACGTTTCCTCCTCCCGGCCTGGATCTTAGTTCTAAGGTACGTATCAGGTCCGCTTCCACCGAACTCCGCCGTGATGGGCCAGGTGCCGCCGATGATCTTGACGGGGATGCCGATGAATACGAACCGACATCTCCGGCACAGGACCCAAATGATGGAAATGGAAATCCATCAGGCGCAGGTAAAGGCCAGAGCGGAGGCGGTGGGGAACCACCTGCCAGCAATCCCGATGATGACGATGATCATGACGACGACGATGACGATGGGAATGACGATGGGAAGAAGAGCAAGAAGGACAAGAAGAAGAAGAAGAAGGACAAAAAGAAGAAGAGCAAGAAGGACAAGAAGAAGAAGAAGAGCCACAAGAAGCGAAAGAGTGGGTCTCCTTCCGACTCTCCGAGCTCTTCATCGTCCAGCTCCTCAACATCATCATCCTCATCATCATCATCATCGGAGAAAGCACGAATGATCCGCAAGAAGCTCAACAAGATCTTGGGTAAGCAGGCGAGCACCGTGGACGCAGACCATGACAAGCCCAAGGTCAAGGAGGCGGAGAGGATTATCATTCCCTCCTTCCCACTTCCTGAGAGTTACAGGAATTGGCGCATCAAGGTTCGGGAAGCCGTGTGCGCGGCGTCCGATCGCCCCGATGACGCTTTTACATGGATCAGCAGAGTGTGGGAGCCCGCCGTTACGATCGAGGAGCTCAAAGAACCAGGTACTTTCCTCACCTTGGACGCCAAGTTGCTGTCCGCCCTCACCAACATCATTCAGGGTGACCTGGGACGCTAAGCCTAAGAAGGGTAAGGGTAAAGGCCGAACGAATAGCCCAAAGGGGAAGAAAGAGTGCCGTTTCTACCCAAGGGGAGGTGTGACCGTGGTGAAAACTGCCCGTTTGCTCACATCAACCCGAAGCCGGCCGTTCCAGGGTCAAGGGAGCCATCCGCAGACAAGCATAAGAAGCAGGGAAAGGATCGGAAGCATCGCAAATCGAGCAGGGATCGTTCCAAGTCGACCTCTCGATCCACTTCCCGTGATTCGAAGGGAGAAAAGAAGAAGGGTCACAAGGGAAAGTCTTCCGGAAAGCCTTCTCCTGCTGCTGTTTGTGTGTTGGGATGCTTGCTGTCTTCCATGATGAACGCCCCTATCGCTGAGGGGAACCTCATGTCGGACTGGAAGCATGTGCCTGCCCTCCCGAGCGTGCGTTTCAGCTCGAAGGTTGAAATGAATCGGATACCAGCACATGGTGAGCAGTTTAAGATCGCGGACAAACCGCGCGTGTATTCAAAGGTCTACCCAATCGACCACCAGTTTTTCCATGATGAAATCAGCATAGATGATGCTAGGCTCGGAGCAACCATGCTCGCCTTCATTGTGAGACGTGAATTGGAAGGCCATCCGACTAGATGCAAATACGAATGTGACAGCGATATCGGATGCAACCACTGCGCCCCGAGAGACATGGGCGCAAAGCCCGCGCTGGCGAGCAAGAGATTCTCTCCGAACTGCTCATGGATTATCGACACTGCGAGTGGAACAGACCTTTTTACCCGTGCGAATTGCCCCGAATATGCAATCTATAATTCAAATGACCCCGTGATGTTGATGACTGCCAATGGACCAAGTGATTCGTCAAAGCAGGCCAACATGGCCGCAGGTGACCTTGGGAACACGGATCCATACTTGCTGCCACAAACACCATCTGTTCTCTCTGTAGGTTTGAAGTGCATGAATCAGGGTTATGACTTCATATGGTACGCGAAGGACAAGCCATTCTTTGTCAAGCCTGATGGGACGAGAATATATCTCAAAGTTCGAGATTATGTCCCGTACTACGACGTGTGGGATGGCGACTCAGCCATGGCATGTCCCGCCAAAGGCACGCCGCCAAGCCGACCGGAAGGTCAGGTCGGCAGAAGCAGCGCATCGAGTGAATCGTCATACTCCTCCTCCGAGCAAGCTGAAGATGCAGCGGGAGAGGAGTACACGCCTAGCATTGCCCCTCTAGAAGACCCTGAGGTGCATGCTAGAGTTGTCGCTGAGCTTCTGGCGGATGACCCCATCGAAGTCAAACCAAATGAACATGCTGAGCCGATAGAGAGTAAAGATTTGGCAGGGGAAGATGTTGTTGGCAATCCCGATAAGAAAAGCCCTAGATCACTTGCAGAAAGTGCCCTAAGGCAGGAAGCAGCATCACGGAAGCACCTGATGACACACCAGCCAAAGAATCCATTCTGCGAAGTGTGCAAATGCGCCAAGATGACCAAGTCTCCCTCTCGCTCGCGGGGGGGATCCAGACAAGTTGATGCTCGAAAGTTTGCTGAGCACATCACAGCCGATTTCATAATCACTGCAGACGAACAGGAACTAGGCATAGACGATGAGTACTCTGCTCTTGTCATAAGTGACGGTTTCAAATATGCATACCCTTTTGCTAAAAGAAACACGGAAGCCACTGTGAAGGCGTTTCAGCATTTCACTTCCTCGTCAGACGAGGTTGGCGCGTTTTATAGTGACAATGCCCCTGAGCTAATTGCTGCAGCTGAAGAGATGGGCTGGAGACATGTCCTCAGTCAAGAGTACATTCACAAATCGAACGCGGTGGCTGAACGAAGCATCAGAACCGTGCTCGAGGGAACTCGAGTCGCACTTGCACAGGCCGGATTGAATCATTCATACTGGCCGCACGCCGCAAGGCATTGGTGTTTATCTCAGAATGTTTGTGAACCACCTTCTGGTTCCAGAACACCTTGGAATCTTAGGTTCGAAGAAGAGTTCAAGGTCAGTTCTTGCCTTTCGGATGTCGCATAGACTACTGGATTGGCCCAAGACAGAAACCGAAGAAGGACTTGAAGTTTGATCCCACGTCCAATCCGGGAGTATTTGTTGGATATGTTATCCACCCCGGCTTTCTATGGAGAGGTGATTACCTTGTTGCATCGTTGAAAGAGCTGAATGAAACGGACTTTGATGATGTTGTGAAGTCGCATCGTGTTTTCAAAATCACGAGGCCCGATGGAAACTTTGTTTTCCCGATGCAGGACCGTTACAAGTCCCTTCGAGAGGGTAAGATTTCTTCAACTCAATCTGGTCCCACCATTCAGGATGCCCCTCTCCTAGAAGCGGGACAAGATCCGGAGGCTGTTGCCGATGTGGAAGATGAGACGCTTCTAGATGAACCTGCTCCATCCAAGGTGGAAACAATCAAAACTGTTGATCACAAAACTGTAGGTTAGTTGAAATCCCGAAAGAAGGATCCTCATTCTCAGAGGCGGGAGGCTTTCTGGTGAGGAAGTACAAAGGGACTAACCGACCACCCGCTATATCCTCTTTCATTTGGCAATCTATGTCTCAGAAGCAGCGTAGAGAGGCTAAGCAGAAGTATGAAAAGGATAAACTGGTCGAGGCGTTGCCAAGCACAGCTGATCGGCCAGCGTCGAGCAAGGAACGCAAGGCGGCCGCCGCCGAAGCCAAGGAACAGCGCAGATCGGAAGGTCTTGCCGGTCTGTCAGTCAAGCAGTTGACCGAATTGATCATGTTTCCGGGAGAGGACCCGGCGCCCGCCATGCCGACGGTAAAGGGACTGTCGCAGGCGCACCGTCACAAGCTAGGTTTCCATGAACACATGTATGCTGCGGTGGCTAGGCCAGTCAACGCCGCCGAGATTCGCGTAAATCCCGAAGCTCAAAAGTCCCTCGATGTTGAGTGGGAAAAGCTCAGCGTGAAGAAAGCATGGGATCTCGAAGGTATTCGGGAATGGGACCACGTGTCATCCGAAGCAAAGAAATCTGGTGAAAAAGCTCATGTTGGACGCGTTTTTGAAATTTGCGTTGAAAAGGGCCCAAAGGCCACAAACTTAGGAAGTTTAAAGGGCGAACTGTTTTCCAGGGCAATGACGTCAAGGACGAAAATTCAGAGGCAGCACTCTTTGCAGAACTGGGTTCGAGTCCGGCGACGATGGAGGCCGGCAAAGTTGTTGATGCCTACGGTGCCCAGCCTGGTTACAAAACGGAACAGGCTGATGGAAAGCAAGCATACACGCAATCATTAATGTGCGGTACCAAGACTTGGGTGAGGCTCCCTAAAACCAGATGGCCGAAGTCGTGGATTGGAAAGTACAAGGACCCGGTTGTGCCGCTTAGGCTTGCACTATATGGGCATCCAGACTCCGGGGGGTTGTGGGAGATCGATTGCACCTACAGATTGGGCGTAGTAAACTTTGTTTTGCTGTACCCGGACACGTGGCCTTCTCTATTCTATCACCATGAACTTCAACTGTTGCTGATAGTTTACGTTGATGACTTCAAAATGTCAGGCCTGGAGAAGAACATGAAGGAGGGATGGAGGCTCATCTCAACCCAGATTGACATGGATGAGCCTGAGCCCATTGGTAGGTATTTGGGTTGCAAGCACATGGTGCGCCCAGGGGAAACCCTTAGCGTAACCGACCATCCATCGCTGATGTTTTTCAGCATTCTTTGCCCGACCCCGCAGCGAAGAATGCAACACCTGCCAGGCGGACCCAAGATTACTGGGAATACATGCCTGAGCACGGTGTCCTGGCCTGCCATCGCGTTCAACCAAGATGTAAGCTCATGAGGCTAAATGATGAAGTCACCTCAGAGCTCGGCCTTACGGGTAAAAGGTACACTGAGTACCGGGGTTGCACCCCGGAAGGGGATGCCGGAGAAATGTGGGATGATGTTACGAATCCCAAAGTGTCGCTGCCGCACCTGTGGCAGGGAACCTCGTACTTCTTCGACAGCTCCGTAGGTGATGCCATGGTAGCCCTAGCGGCCGCTAAGAAATCAAGAAGCAAATCTCAGGCGAAGTCTGAGGCCCGAGCGCAAGGTTTCTTCTACCTTGATCAGCTAGAGAAGGATCAACCAGCCATGCGTGAACCGGTAACCGTGGTTGAATATGACATGTGTTCCTTCCTTGAAAGCTGTGTTGAAAGGTATGTTGACCTTGCGGGGGGTAATGCCAAAACAATCAAGAGGGTTCCAACGCCATTTCATGATGACAAAATTGCTCGACCCGTTGAAAACGAGCAGGAAATCAAGGGCGTTTTGGCACCCATTGCAACTAAAGTGCTAATGAAAATACTCTTTGCTGCGAGAATGGCCCGTTTCGATTTGCTGAGAGCAGTCCAAGGCCTTGCGTCAAGAGTAACGAAGTGGTCTGCCGACTGTGACAAGGCACTGCATAGACTTGTGTGCTATGTAGATACCACCAAAGATCTAAAAATGTCATGTTTCATCGGCGATCCAATCACTCAATGCAGATTGTGGATCTTTGCAGATGCAGACCACGCCGGTGAACATGACAGCAAGTCCACAAGTGGGTGCGTGTTGGCGCTAGTTGGCCCCAACACGTACTATCCGTTGACTGCCTTTAGCAAGAAACAAACTTCAGTGTCGATGAGTTCCACTGAAAGTGAGGTTGTGGCAGCCAACGTCAGCCTTCGTGCAGTAGGACTTCCTTCTGCCGGTCTGTGGGCGTACCTCCAGAACGCGGGGGGAATAAGCACGAAGAGCCCGCCGGAAGAGGTCGTAACCAAAGTCGATTCTGGGGACTATTGGATTTACGAACCACACAGGCTCATTTTATCTAGAGTGCACAAACGCGTTAGGAATGCTTTGTTTGACCCCGAATCCACCAAAGATTGCCCCGTTGATTGCAAAATGTTGGGTAGATCCAGAACTACCATCATGATTGACGAGAAAGCGGAGGTAGATCTCATGCAGGACGATTGGAGATTCCAACCCCATAGGCCTGTGAAAAGATGGACGGGAAGAACATTGTTTCGAATATATGGGATGTTTGATGTCGACTACCAAATTGAGTCCACCGAGATCAGGGAAGCCGTCACTGATTGGGACTACGTGGGAGATGAGAGGATGGCTCGGCTAGCATTTCACTGTTCGGACCCAAATGTCTTAGAGGAGTGTTCGTCGAAGACAATCAATCGACTATTAGGATCCTTGAATCTGGCAAATCCCCTGCATTTCGTCACACGGACAAAACCCAAAGAGTAGATTTAGCTTGGTTGGCGGAACAGTTCCGTAGGAAGCACTATCAATTGGTTCATGCAGACACAGTCAGGCAATCTGCCGACATCTGCACCAAACCTTTCACGAATAGTGACAAATGGAAAAACGCCCTCAGGCTAATCAGTCATACCGATCTCAATTCAGATACATCGAAGAGTCGCGGATCGTCCCCCAGGATGGACGGACGCACAGGGGAACCTGCTGCCGCGGCACCATGCCCAACTCCCAGATGCATCATTGAAGTGTGCTGTGGGGAGGATTCAAAGCTAGGTGACGTAGGCAGATCCACTGCAGCTGGATGCCAGGTGTTCAGGTTCACCCTCAATAACGATTTCAATCAGAGTGAAAACCGAAAGATTGCTGTTGAGTTTGCGAAACAATTTCAACACATACTGATCTGGGCCAGCCTGCCTTGCACGGGGGGTACACCATGGAACTTTATCAACAATAAGATTCCCTCAGCTAGGAAGAAAGTTGCTAACCACAGGAAGTTGTTCAACACGTTGTGGAAGTCTTTTGAGGCGTTCTTGGATGAAATGGGACATTTCAACCCTTCAATCGCCATTGAATGGCCCAAGGGATGCACGTATTGGAAGCTTCCAAAGGTGAAGAGCATTCTTGACAAGCACGGACTTGACAAGTCTGACTTTGATGGATGTGCTGTGGGTATAGTGAACGCCGACGGCATCCCTCTTAAGAAGCCTTGGTCTGTTGCTACCAATGTTGGAATGTTAGGGAAAACTTTGTCTAAGTTCAAGTGTCGGTGTACTTCGCCACATGCGCAAGGTAGGGGCCAATCACTTAAGAACACCGAAAACTACACATTCAAACTTACTGATGCGATCCACGCAGCCTTTTCGATCTCAGTAGCCTCCCGAGTAATTCATTCAACTCCTGCGGTAAGGATGTCGTCCCTCGCGCCCTCCGTTGATATCCTGCTCAATGACGTGGTGGAGAAGGAGCTCGACATTCAGCGCACCATCTACAATTTGGGGGAATGGGACAAGCGGATGAAGCAGTTCCAGACGCAGGCAGCGATTGCGACTATCCCGGAACCGGACACGGTGACTCGGACTATCGCATCGCAAGAACAGGCACCGGGAGTGATGCTGGGGGGAACCCTAGCCGGGAGCAACTCAGAAATGGCTTATTGGGACTTAATCAAGTCCTAGGGCGCAACGCCCCAGCGGAATTTCGCGCTGTGCCCCTCGGAAGAGGTGGTCGACATTTTTGTCATTGGAGACTCTTCCTGCGCCATGGTCGAAGAGCCGAACGACAAATTCCCGACCAAGCACCATGTGGCGGAGCTGCTTCAGGCCGAACAGCTGAAGGGGGTCCGCAGCATCTACCACGGTATGGATTGGGGAAAAGGGCTTGACGCTATTTATAGCACCATGGAGGCCAAAGTGCGATTCATCGCCGAGGACAACTCCAAGAAGGGCATCAAACAGCTTCCCATTTCGGTTTACGTATTGTGGGGAGGAAACGATGTCTTCGGCAACTATGGGTACGTGGGGTGCAGATGGATCCATGAGAAACGGTTCAATCGTACGGAGGCGGGCCGGAAGGCCGCGTCGGAATGGCCAAAGGTTCAGAAGACCCGCGTGTTTGAGCAGCTCGACTTCTTCAAGGAGGCTGTTGGGCTCGGACGCATTCGGGACATTACTTTCATCAGTAACCCGGACGCCGAGGACTATGGCCTCACTTCCGATTACAATGAGGCCATGAACGGCTGCCTTCGACACCTTGCGGATGGGGACATCGACGATGGGACCCGCATCAAGGCGATCGACTCGATCGACCCGTCGGTCATGACATTGCTGGCTCACAGGTACGATGACGTGCATATGACGTACAGCAATGCCAACCGGAAGGTTGTGTCGAAGTTCCTTCATGCGGCAATCAACACGCAGCTGTTGGCCCAACGGATCAGGTGTGCTCTCCCGGCTATCGGGAGCGTTGAACCCTATGTGAAAGGAGAACCGGTGGATCCTGTGCTGTTTGGCTGGCCCACATGCTTGAAGCTGGCCAAAGCACTCCACGAGTATGCTGCGATGGAGGAGAAGCCCGACTGGTCCCATGACCAGGAGGGCGAGGAGATCGACGCCGACGTGGCCGCCTGGATGAAAGTGGCTGAGGACGAGTCCTACAATGCCATGACCATCGAGATGCGGGGGGCCACGGTCGACGAATCCGAGATCATTCTCGAGGCCGTCGACAAGGGAGAAGAGAACTCCGACGACGAGCTAGACCGCGTCGAGATCGCCATGTCACAATACATTGGCCACACAGCGGAACAGCACGGGTTGTCCATTGTGCCTGACGATGAGGACAAGGACAAGTGGCTCCTGCTGGGCGATGACACCCAGGATTTCGGGTGGGACCCAACCAACCTGCCCCCAGGAGTGCACCGCGCTGCGCCGGAAGGCCAGTCGATCATCATCGCGGAAGGAGACTTGTTCGACCAGGAGACGGTTGTGTCATTGGAACTGGTGTCAGAGGCAGATGAATCCGAGGCGGCAGGGATGAGTTCCATGATCACCGCGGAGTCGGTCGCTTTTGAGTCCGTGACGGAGGGCACCAGCACATCCAAGCAACCGCCAACTCCGCCGCCACCAAGGCGCGGAACTGCTGCAAAGAGCGCTGTGGGGGAACCCCAGTCGACTGGTTTCATCGAAATTGGAGACGAGTCGGACCCCACGGCTGCCGGTTCGGCCGACAAGCCCCAGGTGAAGGCGATGCCGAGGATTGCAAAGGCCAAAGCGCCGCCTGGCAACGCCGAGGGGGAACCCCGGTCGAAGAAGCAGAAGGACCCGAAGCAGGAAAAGATCTTTTGGGAGGACTGGGCCAAAACCCGGAAGATCAACACGAAGATCCCGGCCGAGGAGCAGTGCGAGTGGCTCGAGGTTGAGGATATGGGGCATGTCCCCAAGGTCAATATGGACCGCGATTACAGGCTTGTGGCTATCTCGAAAAAGATGTCGTACTTCCTCCGGGGAGGGGCATTCAAGGACGGGAAACCACACCCACCATTCCGTGGAATCGATTTGTCGGTGGAGTTCGATGCACTGGTCAGGCATTTGAACGACCGGATTGCCAATGTCATGCCTTGGGAGGTGATGATCTGCATCCGGAATAACAATACCCGGAGATTCCGCGTGATGGTTGGACCCCCTCCATTGGGGGAAGCATCCTGGAAAGGATTGCCGTATCAGGCGTTGCGGGTGAGGGCCGTGCAAGGACACCACAACGAGCTCACCAGGAAATACACCGAGCAGGCAATTCTGACGAATTTGTATTCCTTTGACGAAGAGTTCACTGCGGCAAAGTACTTGGGCGGGCAATACCCGAGAGCGGTACGGCATCCCGAGCAGACGGATCTCTGGCGCAGGGGCTTCCCTGCTGCTCTCTACCATACCTGTGACCTCAGGTCTGCCGAGCGTCTACTTCAACCCCACGCCACCCTGGGAGGCACAGATGAGGAAGCTGGCGGGAACGCGAGCCGGAAGGCCCGTCACGATTGCTTTCGATACGGAGCTCATGATGCAAGACGGCGTTCGACTCTTCACGAGCGACGAGGCGTTTATGTCTGCCGATTGGGTTGGAAATGCATACATTATTTACGCTTTCCACACCCGCAAGAATGAGTTCCTCTATTTCAATCGTGCGTACCCCGAGCTTCGCAAAAGGTACCGCGAAGCGTTGACATCCGAGCTCACGCCAGGTCCCCAGAAAGCCAATCCGAACTTCTTCAGAAGTGAAAACACCCTGACCGCAGAAAAGGCATGGAGGCATTGGCGGACTGTCGTTGAGGGGACGAAGAACGGCAAATTGCTTCCTGGTGCCGTGACTGAGATTGCCACGATCGATGAGCTCGCTCCCCGGAAGGGGAAGTCGAATGAGAGACCTGCAGGGCCGACATATCAGGTTGCGCCTGCAACCCTTCGACGGGTGCCCGAGCTCTCCAGGAAAAGAGAGGGCATGGTCGCGGCTGGAACAACCTTCGGAACCGCTACCAGAACGAGCCAAAGTGGGAAGACCTCTTTTTCACGACCATGATGAAGAACCCGGTTGTGAAGTGCTGGAATAAGAGGTGTGGCAACCATCAAATTTCATTGGTGATGTCATGTTCGAAACCTATTATCTTTTTTCCATTGATGCCGCAACATTAGCTGTGCCGAGTTTGCACGCCCGGCGGAAGCTGCGGCCGTAGGTCAATCCACGGCCGCCACCACCGGCTGTCATTTCGTTTTCGCCCAGCGGAAGCTGTGGTCGTGAGATCACCTCCGTTTGCGGCAACAAAATGAATTCAGTTTCAAGCATTCACATGAGAAATTACATGTGTATTGCCCGACGGAAGTCGTGGTCGGCCGACTCGATTGGCATGCTCCTGCAAAAGACCAAATGCATTGCAGTTGTAGCGGCCATTGATGCAACAGGCCTCATACCACCATGGCTTGCCACCTATCACACTGAGGCTCAACGTCTTCATCGTCGCGACCTCAGAGGACTTTGCTTCAGGCCTGGGGGGGAAACATGTACAAAGTACTGTTCTCACCAACGCACCTCTGCAAAGCGGGGGGTGTTGATAGGTAGTGGCATTCCGACATGATACTGGCTCAAGAAAAAATTGACTGCCGCCCGTGCTGACATTTAGGTAGATTCCACCTTTCAACAGACCCTAAAGACACGCCCATTTCCCCTTTGGCTTGCCCTTTGGCCCTTGAACCTCCTGTGTTTGCGCTTCTACACTTTGAATTTGGCAACCAACTTTTGAGGTTCGGTTTCTGAAATAGCTTGTGACCCCTTTTGGTTTGTTGAAGAGAAACCAAAAGGGGACACGCCGTTGCCGAATTTTTCGGGCTGAGGGTTCCACTCGGTTTCCTCGGTGCGTTTGCCAGGCGGACGGCAGCCCTTTCATCCCCCACGCCTCGCAGCTCAAGGCAGCGACATTTTCAGGGCGTTGTTTTTAGGGAAACATCACCATGGCCCAAGTTTTCCTTTGTTTGCCCTTTGACGCAACCAAGCAAAAGTGCCGAATCAAGCAGGACAGCCTTGTATTTACAAGTATCTGAGTAACTGACATTATTTGCAGTTTACTGTTGGTTTGGGAGGATGAGCAGCGGTGTTGTCAAATTTCAACCACGAAAGCTAGGAGAACGGCCCCCAATTTGTCCGAGTTTGGAAAGCAAACATTCACAGCAAGTCAGGAAGAACACTCTCATTTGAATATCACGGCAATGTCGACCCCTGGATAAAATCTTTTCCATGGATCAAGGGGGTTTCGCTGGACAAGTGGAGACTTCTTTCGCCCGGGGAACCCTGGTCGGTTTCGTTTGCGAGGGTTCCCGAAAAAGGGGCCATATTATTGTCATTATCCTCATCAGTATTATTATGATTGTTATCATTGTTTTTGACAGCCCCACATGTTGACGAAACCCTTTGGCTTCGCGAGCCAAGTACGCCCGCAGGCCGCAAGCTTCAGTCCCTGAGGCTAGCGCTAGTGAGATTTGGCATCAACATGTCCTCAAGGTCTTTTACTCGCAGATCCCGTATTTGTATTTTTTGGTAAGCCAATGCAGATCGCTCGTTTGCTCAGATGATTCCCCACCCCAGCCGCTGGGCATCTTTTGAACAAGATTCCTTTGCCGGGCTTAAAAGAAGGGGCGGACGCCAGGTCTTTCCCAGACGAAAGGTAGCTGATCAGTTAGCTGCAGCTGGTGCCTATACCTCGTGAAGACAAGGGGGAGGTAGAGCGTGGTGCGCGGGAGATTGGCAGCGACACTCCCCATTCATGCACGCCCTCAACTCCCAACTGAGTTGCGTGGCTAGCTCCCAACGAACAACTCGCAGTGGCACAGGAACCACTCAAATCAAAATTTTGTAGCGGGCACCAGAAACATCCAGCGCATTCCCGACCTCGCAGCCGTGGCTTAGGAAACACTCAAAAACCAAAGGTTCAGAAGTCGAGAAAAAGGATTCCCTTGACACCTTCGCTTCTTGAGTTTTTCCTTGCTTCGCAAACCCCCAAAAACCCTTATGAGGGCCGCGTGGTATATCAAAGCCTCAAGCAAGGCTTAATTGTTATGATATGAGCTTTGGTCCAAATTTCCAGTCTATGGTGCTGTTGGGACGCCCCCTTGGTGCTGTTGGGACGTTTGGTCCCTTTTTTGTTTTTTCTTCAGTTGCCCACTGAAGACTCAAAGCATCTTCCGGCAGCTGAAGGTTTGGATCGGGTGATCTGAAGGCGTCTTGGTTGAAACCATCCAACTGCTGGGCCTTTGCGCGTTTCATGTGATCAAAACCTTTTGCTTCATTTGGATCGGTATTATGTGGCAAATCGTTTTAGCTTGACTTGGTTAAGAAAATCGCTGGGTTTAGCTTTGTCTTTTTCCCCAACAGCTGAAAGCTTTGGGGTCTCAGCTCAGATAGGCTCCGGGGTGGTCCGGGGCGGCCCTGAGGTAAGGTTCCACGAGGGTTCCACCAGGGTTCCACCATGGTTCCACGAGGGTTCCACGAGGTTCTGCGAAGGCTGCGCGGGGTGGTGCGAGCACTAAAAAAAGCACCGCATGCTGGGGATATTATTTTAGCAGAACCCTCAAAATTTGGTGCTTTTCTTTTTGGTTTCCCCCCAAAAAACACCAGCAAAATCAGGTACCCTCAAAATCAGGTTTAGCTTATTCCTCTCCCGCCCTCTATTCTCCCAAAACGCCTGTGATCAGGCTCCAAGCCACCAGGCGGCTGCGGTTCCATTTTTCAGGCTAGCATTCTTAAAAAGGAAGAAAAAACCAAATAAGCTACCACGCACTTTCCGGGTCCTTTGCAGCTGTTCCCAAGAGGGAAACTGTTTGGGTGTGGCTTTTTGACGGTTTGGCGCCCAAAGTGGCTTCCTCGGTTGTCCTTTTGGTTTCCCTCTGAAATTTCTCCCCCCCAACAAATAAGAAGAATCATAATAATCAACAATAGCATAAACACCAAAAACAAATATCAAATGAAGCAACATAAATAAACAAAGCAAATAAATAACAGGTACCTCAAACCAAAAGGGCTTCGAGCCTTCTCTCTCCAGAGTCCCCGGCCAGAGAGGTGCGCTTGGAAGCCAACGACGGGGCCTGGCACGACCGCGTCCCTGCCTGGACCGGGGGGGGTGGCCTCCGCTTCACAAGCGACTCCTTTTGGGTCTGGGGAAAGCAGAAGGACAGCGTTTTTTTTTTTGGGGGGATCCGACTTTAAAAAGATAGGACCTTTTTCCACTCAGCAGGGTTGCTGATGGAGAAAGGGTCCCGGGAAGAAGCAGCAAGAAAAAAAGAAGGCCTTTTTGAGGGTCTGAGGAGGATACTTTGCTATGGATTGTCAAGGGACCCGCCCGCGTCTCCTCCAAAAGCATGCTTTTGGTTTTGGGTAGATGAAACATGGTCGCCATTATCTGAAAGTCATAGTCTTTTTAGTGTTCCGCAGATTGGGCCAAGTCATTTTGTGGGAGAAGTTGAAGGACTGCGCTGGCAGTAATTGGAGCTTGGTCACAGGGTGGTTTTGCGCAAGTGCCTTGGAGGCGCGCCAGCGCTTGCAAGGTTTGCGTAGCTACACAGAATGTGACACACAGAAAGAGTGAACACATTCACAAACACATAACCTAGTACTCGGCAGTAAATGTTCTTGAGAAGCACTGTTGCGCGCTGCTCCGTTTACTGGGTGGAATTGCGCTTGCCAAGAAGATCATAACCTTCCTTGTGCGTTCCAGTTCAGCCTTCTCTCTTGATCTTTTTTTGGGTTCCCGAGACCAGCCCGATTGGCTTTGAAGCTCAATGAGCTCAAACTCGGTTGTTTGCATACATCCCCATCCATCCTGGTGTCCACCAAAGGGCCTATCCAATCATTTGTGGTTTGCGATTGAGACCACGGCGACGGGGGCTTTGCTACAGGACCAAGCTGGCCTGGCAGGATAACAGTACCCGGCCTGCAAGGATTTTGGTGCGCGGCAAGGTTTGCATTGAAACGGGTTTGTGTTTGTTTGAGGGGGTGGTTTAAAGGGAAGCCCCAACAAAAAGCATTCGTTTCAGTCGCTTCCCTACTTTGACATATCCAAATGATCGAAATCAAGTCCCGCGAGCCACCAAGGCGGAATGCTTTGCAGTTTTCCTCTGTATGTTCGCTTGAAATTGCTTGAAATCAAGACCTGGATGGGACAGCCCCCTTGTCATGAATGGTGGGGACGTCTGCAAGTTGCCACATGTTTTCTCTTTGGCGGTTTCCGAGGACCCTGTTTCAGGAAACAAACTTGGGTGGCAAACAAGCTGTTGCGGCTAATCCACTCAAGTGAGAACTTCTCAGTGCAAGTCGCTTTCCCGTCACATTGGTTTGGATGTGGGGACCGGCCCAGGACTCGCGCAAAGCCCGGGTTTTCCTTTGTTCTTCCCTGCCAGCCATTCTAGAAGGGGTCCTTTCCTAGGATAGCACCCCTTTCACTGGAGTGTTTCCTGACAATTGTCGCCGCCTCTTCTTGGTTAGTTTTCAGAAAGGAACCCAACGAATGCCATCTTTGGGCGGGTTTGAGAGGCAAAGTAGGGACATTCAAAACTTGGCTGGCTTTCTTTCGGCCTCTTGACTTCCCTCCGCCATCGTCCCCCTTTTGGGGGGGGCTCCCGTATTCTGAGACACTCCCAGGTGTCCCCCCTGTTTGAGCTTACTTTGGGGGATGGTTCCCAAGCTAGAGACGCCCTGGCCCTTCAGACCCGATCGCTTGCGCCAAATGACAGTTGTGTGTGTGGCCGACTTCGGGAACCTTTTGTGCTCGCACCCATTTGGGCGTGTCTTGTTTTTTTGGGGTTGGGAGCTCTCGGGTCAGGTTCGAGCAAGGTTCTGGAGGTTCTGGGGTGGTCAGGTGGCAAGGTTCAAGCAAGGTTCCGGAGGTTTCGGGCGGTCTGGTGAGGTGCTGTAAGGAAGGTTGTGGAGGTTTTGGGGTGGTCTGGCGCAGGTTAGGTGATTGAAGTTCCGGAGGTTCTGGGTGGGTGCAAGGTTCAGGAAGGTTCTGCAGGTTCCGGGTGGTCGGGGGCGGTTGGTGCAGGCCAGGTGCAAGGCCCGCAAGAACGGTCTGCAACTCTGAGGTGAGGTTTCGCGGGGTTCCACGAGGGTTGCCGCACACTGTTGGGAATCTCACCTGAGCTTGTTCACCAATCCCAAGGGGGGCAGTACCAAACAACGGCGAGCCCTTCGCAACTGTCTCTCGGGCACGCCCGGCCAAGAAACCATGCTCTTCAACGGGGTCTTCTGGGAGCCTCCCGACGAGCAGCGCTTCAGCCCTTTGGCCTCCAAGCCTCGCACGAGGTTTTGCTCGGAGCTTCGGCCCCCTAAAAAAGAGTCAGCAATTTATTGGCCCAAATTTGTTTGGTCTCGATCTGCAAGTCGATATTTTTGGTGCCAAGTGCCGAGGGGCAATAGTTTCCCTTCCCAAAACCCGCGTCCATCCGTTTCGGCTGATAGATACATTGTGGCTTTTGGCTGGACATGCCAGTATCAGTTACGCTAGTTCCGAATCGATACATATCCATTCTCAAGTTCCTTTTCAAACTCATTATCTCAATTCCCCTTTGTATTCCCCTTTGTATTCCCCTTTGCGTTATCCTTGGCCTTCTGTCGAAACATCAATATCAGGCTCTCAAAGCCGCGATCTGAGCCATGCGGTGGGAGGGTGCCACTTGGTTGGACGCCTCCGCTGTCGTGGTGCCGAAAGCGCCGAAGCCGCCCACGGTGTGTGGGCTCGACGCGGTGGATGCTTTGACTTTGGCAGGACACGCGGCGGTGAGTCTCACTTAAGGGAAGCAATTTCAAAGTGATACAGTTATAGGTGTCCTTTTTGGTTCTTTTGGTGGAAAAGTAGATGGCGCTGGTTTACCTGGTGGTTTAACCATCTACCAGGGCCATCTATTTGCCCTAAAAGGACACCTATGGATACAGTCATACAGTAGTCATGGATATGGATGGCCCGGAGTGGTATCACAGAAGGGGGTGATTTTCCACAACCATGATGAATAACCCTTGGGTTGCTTATGATAGGGGGCTGTCCCATCTAGAAGGGGATCAACTGCATGGGACACCTCCCCTTAAAAACACACAAACAAACCACCGATTCGGCTCCAAACCAGAAGCCGACCTTAGGAGGCATGATTTGTTTAAACCACCATTCACAGGGAGAAGCTGACTTTGGGGTTTCCTTTAAGCACCAAACAAGCAATGCAATGCTTAACCCACTTTTAGCAGGGGATCAGAAAACGGACCGCACAGGTGTCCTTTTGATCGGTGAGTTTGGTGAGACATAAATGGGCTCCAGTGGTTCAGATGGGGTTTGCACCGTCTATGTTTTCAACCATCAGCCCAACAACCTACCAGCCCAACAGCCCACAGCAGCCCAACAGCCCAACACCCCACAGCAGCCCAACAGCCCATCAGCCCAACAACCTAGCAGCCCAACACCCCACAGCAGCCCAACAGCCCATCAGCCCAACAACCTAACAGCCCAACAGCCCACAGCAGCCCAACAGCCCGTCAGCCCAACAACCTAACAGCCCAACACCCCACAGCAGCCCAACAGCCCATCAGCCCAACAACCTAACAGCCCAACACCCCACAGCAGCCCAACAGCCCGTCAGCCCAACAACCTAACAGCCCAACACCCCACAGCAGCCCAACAGCCCGTCAGCCCAACAACCTAACAGCCCAACAGCCCACAGCATCCCAAACCTAACAGCCCAACACCCCACAGCAGCCCAACAGCCCGTCAGCCCAACAACCTAACAGCCCACAGCATCCCAACACAGCAGCCCAACAGCCCGTCAGCCCAACAACCTAAGAGCCCATCAGCCCACAGCATCCCAACAGCCCGTCAGCCCAACAACCTAAGCGCCCATCAGCCCACAGCATCCCAACAGCCCGTCAGCCCAACAAACTAAGAGCCCATCAGCCCACAGCATCCCAACAGCCCGTCAGCCCAACAACCTAACGGGCCAACACCCCACAGCAGCCCAACAGCCCGTCAGCCCAACAACCTAAGAGCCCATCAGCCCACAGCATCCCAACAGCCCGTCAGCCCAACAACCTAACGGGCCAACACCCCACAGCAGCCCAACAGCCCGTCAGCCCAACAACCCAAGCGCCCATCAGCCCACAGCATCCCAACAGCCCGTCAGCCCAACAACCTAACGGGCCAACACCCCACAGCAGCCCAACAGCCCGTCAGCCCAACAACCTAAGAGCCCATCAGCCCACAGCATCCCAACAGCCCGTCAGCCCAACAACCTAACAGCCCAACACCCCACAGCAGCCCAACAGCCCGTCAGCCCAACAACCTAACGGGCCAACACCCCACAGCAGCCCAACAGCCCGTCAGCCCAACAACCTAAGAGCCTATCAGCCCACAGCATCCCAACAGCCCGTCAGCCCAACAACCTAACGGGACACCCCACAGCAGCCCAACAGCCCGTCAGCCCAACAACCTAAGAGCCCATCGGCCCACAGCATCCCAACAGCCTGTCAGCCCAACAACCTAACGGGCCAACACCCCACAGCAGCCCAACAGCCCGTCAGCCCAACAACCTAAGAGCCCATCAGCCCACAGCATCCCAACAGCCCGTCAGCCCAACAACCTAACGGGCCAACAGCCCAGCAGCCCTGTTTTGGTGTGCAGGATATGTCCCCAAGCCTCCCGGGCTGCGAAGGGCCTTAGCTTCCTCCTTCTTCCGGGACGAAGACTTGGCGCCGCCAGGCTGCCGCGAGACGAAGACGTGGGCGTGCTTTTGTTGGAGGGGTTCGGCCTTTTCTTGGGGGGTTGGGCCAACAAAGAAGCCACAGGGAGCGCAACATGTTTGAGGGGTGCCCTTTTCAGGCGGAAACCATGAAAAAAGACCCACCTTCCACCTTCCACCCCACCTTGTTTTCCCCTGGACATTTTCCGGGGACGTCTCCTGAACATACCCCACCCCCAGCCCATGGATCCACTCCAGGCGGCCTGCCACCTCCCGGGGGCTACGGCGGCGGCAACGACTCCACCTGCGAGACCTGCGCCTGCTCCGAGGGCAAGGAGGAGGCCGAGGAGGCGGAGGCCGCCGAGGACCCAGGGGGTTGATGACTCAAGTCGAGAGCCGGGGCACTGGGCTTTAATACTATCCCAAGACCCCCCTTCAAGGAGGTTTGTTTTGGTGGGAAGGAGTGCACGACCCCCAGAAACCATCTAACCATAGGTGTCTTGGTTGGTTTGCTTAAAAAATAGAGGGCGGTTCCTGGGCTTCAATGTTGACCCAGGATCTAAGTATCCCATTATGGGGGTTCCCTCCAAAAGTGGTCTGCATCCCCGCGAAAAGAGGACACCCCCCCAATAATCAACCAGGGGTTTGTTAATCCGGGGTTAATATTAGTGAGCGCTGGTGTTCGTGCCGGACGTTTTATCAACCCTCGATTGGTGGTATGGATGGGCGATTAAGAAGATTGAACCCCTGGTTCTTGCAGAGGGTCAATGGAGAACCATCCCTAATCATCAGTTTGGGGGGCAATTTTGGTGTGGAACCCCTGCAAAAAGATAGGTTTCCATTTGGTTTCCCTTGACGTTTCCTTCAAAAGCACCAACACACCCACCTGAGGTTGGTTGTGCACCCCCATCCTTGCAGGGACGAACAACAATTGCTTGCACCGCCGAGGGCCCGAAATCCATCCCGGGCCGTTGTCTTGTTTCAACTTTTTGGTTTATGGGGGGAGCCCGTTTGAACCAGGACAGGGGCCAACATGAACACGTTCGCTTCAAATGCTGGTTTGAAGGCCAACCAGACCTGGGAGCTCTGACAGGTTGCAGAACATATTTTACATCCCGCCTACAAATACGCCAGCTTCAGAACATGTGGTTGCCAGAATCAACGTTTTTGCGTTCGCCCCGCGAATTCACCTCCGCTTACCCATCAAGGAAAACCATGGGAACTGGAGATACGAAGGGGCCCTTGAACGTGGATGCGGACGGAATGCCAATCTGAAATCCTTTCCAAGCTCCTTTAAACATTCTTTTGGTTTCCTTTCGATCTCCTTTTTTTCTGGCAGCTGTTATGCCCATATCATATCCTTTTGGTTTCCTTACAACTCCTGCATGTCGTCGAATCATGAAGAGGGCCAAGCTCACGCATTGTCTGAACATCCGAATTCGGGGAGCCTGTGCGATGCGAAGAAATACTCGTGGCTCGAAATCTGGGTTAGTTGTTGACCCCAGATTAGTAAACCCCAGTTTATGAATAGGGGGCGGGGCCCCCTCCAAAAGTGGTCTGATTCCCACATTTCACCCAGGGAGAAGCTTTAGTTTTCGCATGTGACGCCTGGAACATGTTGACCGTTGTTACCCTGGAAAGCGGATTGGATGTGGCGAATCTGTGGATTGACCCCTGCAGAATACTAAAAGAGCACCAACAGATTATGCCCAACACAACATACGAAAACAACAGCGCTTCTAGAAGACTCTCTCGATCAGCACGTCCAGGCTCATTGAGCTTGTTCCTTGGAAGGACGCCTATCGGAACATCGTGGTGCCCAACGTGCCGCACCACTCCTTCTACCCCCACCGCCGGGGCTACCGCCTGAGCTACGTCCGGATCCTGGGTCTCTTCTTCACCGGCTTGGGCTGCGGCTATGCGGCGGCAGCAAAGACACAGGAACGGTGGTGTGTGTGTGTGTGTGTGTGTGTGTGTGTGTGTGTGTGTGTGTGTGTGTGTGTGTGTGTGTGTGTGTGTGTGTCTAGGAAACGGATTGGATGCGGCTTTTGTAGATCCAGCCCTGTAGGATGTTAAAAGAGTACTAAAAGAGTACTAAAAAAGAACCAACAGGGGGAAGGACGGGTGAAATCAACAAAAAGCGCATCCAAACCGTTTTCTAGGGGAGAAACATAATATTTACCCCAGATGAATAAAAAGCCGCTGTTGATTCATATGGGGGTAGGGGGGTGTCCCTGGTTTTAGTGGAGATTGATAAACAAAGCCGCTGTTTATGAATATGGGGTAGGGGGCTGTTTCTCCGGTTTTAGTGGAGGGGAACACCCCACATATGAATGTACAGGGTTTATTAATTCGGGGTCAACACTAGTTCCTGGCCTCACTTTTTGAGTTGTTGGACTTTATGTTGTTTTTGGATTTGAACCATTTAGTTGCCAACTGGAAGCTTTTGTTTCGGGTTGCTCGGTGGTGTTTCAGGGTACATGTTGACCATGTAGAATGTCACAGAACCATCAGCTGTTTTTCTGAGTTGATCTTCTTAAACGTTGGGTGCACTCATCAAAATTTGTCGCTTGGACATGGAGGCTACTTGCCAAATTCCAATGTCTTTGGGCGGCACCTGCTGCATATTGGCAATGGCTCACATGGTTGTGGGAGATAGGTCCTTTGGGCCACTTTCGGTAACAAGGGGATCCCCAAGAAAACAACATGGTCATAAGGATGGGATTCCCGCATTGGTATCCCAGAAATTCCTACATGGAAGTTTCCTTTTTCTGAGGGTACCCCATTTTCGTGGTTTTTAAAGAGAAACCAGAAGGACCACCACCATTTTGCGGGGTCCCCCAAAAAGGACAGCCCTATATTTCCAACAGTCAGAGAGGTCGGCCTGGGTTTCCGTATGGATCCCTCTAGGAGCCTGAGCAGCAGCTCGGTGAG
Source organism: Effrenium voratum (assembly GCA_963377175.1). Taxonomy (NCBI): domain Eukaryota; class Dinophyceae; order Suessiales; family Symbiodiniaceae; genus Effrenium; species Effrenium voratum. Next base: position 97,128 of record CAUJNA010003323.1, read on the forward strand.
GGAGAAGAGGCGGTTTCTGCAGCACCTGCGCCGGCACCTGAGACCGCCTAAGACGTGCGACCCGCGGAAAAGGAATGCGCGGCAGCTATGGTGGACGAGAAAACCGCCGCAGACCTTCCAGATTTCTTGGTGGCTTTCAGCCATCCAATTCCTTAGCTTCTTAGCCTTGTAGCCTTTTGGTGTTTAGTGGTAGTTTCCATTTAACCCAAAGGAAGTTAAACCTTTGGCGGGGGATCTGAGGGCAGCCCAGGTTTGTATATACACATAAGGATACAAAAGAAATATGGTGGATCGGTACCGCGTGTTTTGGCCAAAATCTGGAATATTTCTTAAGCGCTTGATGGGGATAAGAAATGGCGGTGTCAATCCAGAGTCTTGACCGGATTTCCAATTTTTGGTTATTGAATGAAGGTGCTCCACTGTGGTCGGGTTGGCTTTGACGCTCAGGGGCCTGAGAATTGGGTGTTGGCTTTTGAGGCAGCGCCAATTCTGAGCCAGTGTGGTAAGTTGTCAAAGATGTGTTCGAGGAACCTCTGCAGGGCCCAAACCTTGCTTTACCTTGTGCTGCGCCTTTCGATGTACTACATCTAGCCGCCTATTTTAATTGAGAAACATCTACAGAACCGTCCCTCGCAAGCTCGAGAGGCTTCGAGCCGCTCCCTCGGCTCTCGACAGCCTCTGCCAACTGAGCTAAAGGGTGGTGCTATGATACAAGACTTCTTCGGATTCCTCTGCCGCCAGTGAATGGTCTCCTCCTGCCGGTGAAATGGGCGCCCCTGAATAAACAAGATGCCTTTGTTTCCAGTACCTCTCCGAGTTTTTTGTGTTTTTGGCCCAGAATATGCGCACCGAGACTCTCCCCTGGGGCCCTCCAGTTGGCGTGGGGCAGCCGATGCGCTCCAAGTTCTCCGCTCCGCTTCGAGGCTTCCAGCACGCGCGGCCCCAGAAGCCGGAGAACCTGAAGATCTACGAGGCGCACGTGGGCATGGGCTCCGTGGAGCCGAAGGTGGCCACCTACGTGGAGTTCGCCGAGCGCCTCGGGATTTGACGGGGGACGGGGGGCGGGGGGCGGGGGACGGTTTGGGGAGGAAGGTGTGGGGGAGGGGTTTGGTTGGCTTGCTTGGTTGGTTGGCTGGTTTGGTTTTGGTTTGTTTGGTTGGTTGGGGCTTTGCTTGGGGAGTTGGTTTGGGGTTGTGGGGGGAGGTTGGTTGGTTGGTTGGTTGGTTGGTTGGTTGGCTGGCTGGCTGGCTGGCTGGCTGGCTGGCTTGGCTTGGTTTGGTTTTGGTTTGTTTGGTTGGTTGGTTGGGGCGTTGCTTGGGGAGTTGGTTTGGGGTTGTGAGGGGAGGTTGGTTGGTTGGTTGGTTGGTTGGTTGGTTGGTTGGTTGGTTGGTTGGTTGGTTGGTTGGTTGGTTGGTTGGCTGGCTGGCTGGCTGGCTGGCTGGCTGGCTGGCTGGCTGGCTGGCTGGCTGGCTGGCTGGCTTGGTTTGGTTTGGTTTTGGTTTGTTTGGTTGGTTGGTTGGGGCGTTGCTTGGGGAGTTGGTTTGGGGTTGTGAGGGGAGGTTGGTTGGGGATTGGTTTGGAGGGCTTGAGGGCTTGGTTTGGTTTGGGGGTTAGAGGCTTGGGGGTTAGAGGGTTCAAGATTTTGTTTTGGGACACGAAGATGCCCGTGAGGCGGCAAGTTGCATGTCACGGAAGAGCGCGCCCAACTCTCCACAGTCCTACAGGAGCTGAATTCAACTGAAGCAATCAGCGCTGGCTGTGGGCTGGAGTATAAGTGTTAAACAGTTTTCACCACCACAGACAAGCGCCCCTTCTCACAATCTAAGGATAGCTGACGAAGGATTCTGAAATCTACCCTTTTGGTTTTGGTTTCGCGTGACAGATGCCTCCTGCAGTCTGGTCGTGTGTTTGGGGTGGAGACGTGGCTCCGAGTAACGTGTTGCCGCGGATCAAGCGCATGGGCTACAACTGCGTGCAGCTCATGGCCATTGCGGAGCATGCGCACTACGGCTGCTTCGGCTACCACGCGCCTTGGCGCTCGGCGGGGAAAATTCGCCCGCGGATCAACTTGGGCTTTTAGTTGGTTTTTTTCGTGGATTCAGTGGTTGGGGTTCCATTTGACCGACTAAGCCACCCAGTTCCTTCGGTCTTTTAGCAATTTTTGGTTGGTTTAGCGGTTGGGTTTCCATGTAACCCACAAGTTGTCGACTTTTAGCAGGGGATCTCAAGACAACCCAGATGGGAAACCCAGTTGACTAAGGGAACACGTTTATTGGGCTTGAATAAAGATGGGTTTCGAATGCTTTCACCAGGACAATCAGGTGAGCATCCAGGAACAACCCAATCAGGGTCACCCGAATCAGCGCGTGGCTGATTGGGTTGCCCCTTTAGGAGGGGATCGAGTGATTTTCTGTTGGGGGGCGGAACACCCCAACAGAGAACCGCTTGCGACACGTGGGGCCGTGGCATCGTCAAGTCAGCAGGTCAGTGGGGGGCAGGAGGACACCAAACCCCGCAATCTCCATATTCAAGTACCGGCAAGCTAACAGCTCGACCCTTTGGTGGACATCATTTAGGTTATGTTCACTTGCGGGGTTCCTTAAGAGGGTTCCTGTCCTTTGAGGAATTGTTGGGGAAATGAGGGAAAGCAAATCCCAAATTGTTGGTACAAAAAAGGGGGACCCACACATGGTGGAAACCGAGCTGGAAAAAGTACCGTAAACAAACAGAATGCCACACGAGCCCAACAAATGAGAGTAACCACCCAGTCTCAAAGAAACAAACCAAACCACCAAATCAAAACAAAACCAAACCAAACTACCAAACAACCCACTGGCGACAAACCCATGACAGCCACCATCAAACCCAGGTAGGTGAAGGTTAGTAAGGGAGACTCCACAGCCAGAATAGTTGTGGAGATCCGCCTTTGACATTTTCTTGGATTTGGGATTACAACCATCTTAATACCGATGGGTTTTCATTGTGACTTATTTGAGGCCAAGGTGATCCATTTGCCTCTCCAAAAGCCAGGATCGCCTTCCAATGATCGTGACCATGGGTGTCCTTTCTGTTTGCTTTGGTAGAAAAACAGATGGCGATTCCTGGTTTAGCTGGTGGTTGAATCATCTACCAGGGAAACCCATCTACTTGGCCCTAGAAGGACACCTATGAAGTTGTGACTCCAATGAGACCCGAGCAAAAAAACCCGCCCGCCACGCCCGCCTGCAGCGGAGGTGACCTCCTTCTTCGCCCCGGCCAGCCGCTCGGGCACCCCGGAGGAGCTGAAATACCTGGTGGACACCGCGCACGGCGCGGTTTTTTGGGGCGCGAGCCGGGGCTTTGGGTTGGGTGCCCGTCTCTGGGTTTGGGGGAGATGGCCATGGGCTTCTCAAAATCCAAAGACCGTGCCCCCAGTGAGCGGGACCCAACCGCTAAAATAGGTTCTAAAATGGGTGGTGAGTTCACCTACCCAAAATGGGATCCCATTGGTTTTGACCCACAGCCGTATCTTTTCGTACTACTCCCCTACAAATTTGCATGAGGGGCCTCTCAAAATTTTCAGGACGTTTGAGGTGAGGTGGTTTTGGCCATGTGAACCAGGAGGATAGCTTTGGCAGATGCTTTCAGTTCGGCCAACGAGGTAGGCACATTTAGCTTGAGGCAGGACCTCTGGACAGGTCAGATGGCTTGCAACAAGTGCGAGCAAGGTGGTTCATGTGCAACTATCGGATGCCACTGGAACCACACTCCCAACATCTTGGGTTTAGACTTAGGCCTTTTGCCATAATAGGTGGGGCAAGAATCGCCCTTGATTCTCTACCATTCGTTTTGGGTATTCTTTGAAGACCAGGGTTTGACTATGATTCACTTGACCTCTCTATCTGGACATCTCATTCGCCAGGCGAGTTCTAGGGGACTATGGGGACAAGGGGGCTTATCCAGGGATAGCCCCCAGGCTGCTGAGGCTGCTTGCATAGGTCCATATATGCACCCATTGCCATTCTGGACACTTTGGTGGCTGATTTCACCGTACTTAAGCCATACCTAACTGATGATTCATCCATAAATCAGGGGTTCATACCAGGGGTTCAGAAATGGACGTTTAGGGGTCCATGACTCAATTCGAACCGAAGGTGCCTTCCCAACCTGTTTCCATCAGACAATCGGATTGGAGCCTTTTGGTTTCCCGACATGGTCCCTTGTTGCACCAACATCACCCCCCCCAAGTGGTAGTTCAAGAAACGAACCACCCCAGTTTCTGGCTTGGACAACTCCACTGGACAACCAAAGGGACAGGCCAGCTGGTTTTTATTCTTTCTTGGACTCTTCGATCAACTTTTTGGGAAGGCCACTGTGGCAGTTCAAACCTTCGACGGCTTCGCCAAAGGCAGGCAGGAGGTTTGCAGAGCCACTCGAGCCAATGAACCCAAAGCCCGTGGTCTTAGCTCGAGCCAATTTCTGTGACGAGGAAGTCCCCTTTCAAGTGGCTACCCTACCTCAGATCAACATCGAATACAAAGGTGAGTCTCCCAACAGGAGATATAGTTTCGTGTAGAAATGGTACGGCTCTCAGGCTTCCTTCTTTGTTCTTTGCAGGGTCTCCCGCGGAAAGCGACTCCGATTTCCGGGGTCAAGCACCCACAGCAAATGGAATCGGCTTTCAAGTGACGACCAAAACCGGGGATGGCTCCACGAAAGTTTCGATCGGATTGGGCAACCCAAAACCTCATGGGTGGCTCGTCTTTTTTTAGGAATCCGACCCCTTTCCCTCTTGGTTTCCCTTTATGCACACCCCAAAAGAACCGGGTTCCAACTCCAAACAATGATGCACCCATAAGGATTCAACTTTGTGGTTTGATCATTTAACTTTTGCAATATCCCCCCCCCCCCCCAAAGAATTGGGTGTTTTTTCCTTCCAACCAAAAAAAGGACGGAACTAGTCCTGGCAGGTTTGGGCATCCACGTTTTGATGGACTTAGTGCACGCCCATGCCTCTTCCAACACGCTGGATGGCATCGCGCAGATGGATGGCACAGACCACTGCGCCCGGGTATTAAAAAAACACATGGAGTCGGACAAAGGATGGCGCCAGAAAGCTGGGTCTGTTTTTTTCTTCTCCTTCTTTTTTACTCTTATTATTAAAGCCGTTTTTTGGAGTGGGTTTTAAAGGGAACCCAAAAGGAAACCCATGTTTGTTGTTTTGCAGGGGGATCCCCCAAAAAAGAAACACTGAGCTGGGTGTCTCTCAAAGGGGGGCCTTTTTCAGATTGCAGGTTTCCCTTTCATTTTGCTTTGAACATCCAAGCAGCAGTTCACCATGTCGAGACACTCCCAGGTGAGCGGCAACGAACGATTCCTCAAGAGGCCAGTTTAGTTGTTCGGTTCTCCAGGGTTTTAAACGCCCAACATGGATTCTCACTGGCCGTTTTAGTAGGTGGTGCGGTTCTTACTTAGTTTCATGAGGGTAGCAACGCCTTTGTAAACCTTGTTTTTTCGACTTTGGGCGCTCAAATGAGGTCCAAGAGGATTTAAATTTGAACTTGCCAACAGAAGGCATTTATGGGAGGGTACCTGGAACATCAGTTTCCTCTTTTTTTCGGGACCCTCCGTCACGTGTCATGGCAACGTGTCATGGAAGCGCGGATGGGCTTGTGGAAGGCTGCCGCGTGAAGCTGAAGGGTCAAAAGGTTCCGCAGATCTCACCGGAAAAGAGAAGGGATGTGTGGTAAACCACGGGATTAATCAACCCCTGTTGATTTTTGGGGGGTGTCCGAATGGGTTTCGGGCCTACTTAGATCCTGGGTCAAGATTAGAGAGGTGAGGCTTCTTGCTTGGGCCTGGCAAGCTCGGCAGGTTGCGATGGCCAATCTCGCTGTGAACTGTACTCTCCGGCAAAAATATATGGCCATGGGGCATAACCTAGGGCTCCATTTTGGGTGGATGAACATCTATTTGCCACCTATTTTGATGTTCACCAGGGGTACAGGGTTTTGACCCACAGCCATATCCCGAGAAGGTTTGGGGTCCGCCAAGAGGAGGTTCTTCTTTGCAAGGAGTAAAGGGCTTGTCATGGGTGTGTCTTCTTTAGGGGACCTCAAAATGGCGGTTTTCCCTTGCGTTTCCCTTGAAAACCAGCACAAAAGGGTACCGAGCCTCAACAAATTGGGTACTCATCCAATGTCAACACGTGCTTTATCGATTCGATGAGTCGAGGCTACACCCACGGAGGACCGAGCAACTCTTTGCTTTGAGTTGGGTGGCTGGTCTTTTAGGGGTACCCTTCCTCCCACGTTGCCATGGCAGTTGTGGGGAGGTACCTGGAAGATCAATTTCCTCTTGAAGGGACTCCTGTGCCACGTTAGTGGGAGGGAGTGTAGCCCTTTTTTGGTGGTGAAAAAGGACAACTAAAAGGAACACCGTTTTGAGATTTGGGGGGGTCCCATTCCTAAAATGACGCCCATTTCACTGATTATATTTTTGACTTGCGAGAACGACCGACCCCAGTTTCCCCGAAAAGGGGAGCTTGGGTCTTAGTCTGGGGATAAACAAACAATGGAACCCTTGGTGTGGGAAGACTTCCTTTTTTAAAACTCCACTCGTAGATGGCTCTGCGTCCCCTTTCTCTCCGGCCCTGCTTGTATGGCTTCTGCATTAAACACCCTAAACAGCTCTTTTTTGTTTTGCAGCTGTAATACTGCAAGGGGCACTTGATGCCTCGAAAATGAGGAACCGGGGAAACTGGCATTTGGGACCATGTGTGAAACCCACTAAAGCGGGTGATTTTCGTTTGGTTTCCCTTTGACACCAACCCCCAAAAGCGGTCCATCAAAACACCACATGAGCAGTTGCCTAAACAATCCTTGTATGTTTGCATGCTGCCGAACATCCCTACTTGGCGGCCATTCGTTGGTTCTTTTATTGTTCTTGCATTCCCTAAGACCTTGGTGGTCAGTGTCATAGTCATTGCTCCCCTACAAACTAATCCGGAGACCCTAAACCGGCTCTAATAAGCGGATTCCAGCTTGCACCAAAGGACAATCATGTATGCAGCATCCTAGGACTGATTTAGGGTCAACCATGGAATCCCCCTAAAACGGGCATCCCCAACAACTCATCTGCGCATAGCCGTTTTTCGGGTTCAATGTGAGGTGTGTGCAAGCCCAGCGAAAGACACAAGGGATGGTATTCTCCGGCCGCTGCGCATGAGGTTGGGTTCAGTGGTGAGGCCTCAGCCTTCGGGTGCACTTCCCATTCCTATTGGGAACTTTCAGTAGGTGCATAAGGGCAACACAACTTTGACCATGTCGGCACTTCCCGTGTGAGACACTGACAGTATCCTTGGAAGTCTACCGTTGGTTTGGGAGAAAGCCACAAAAACACCACAAAAACCAGGGCGAACGGTGCCTCAAGTTTCAAAATGGCATTTGAGGACTACGTACGTCTTTGGCGGAAGTGGTATCAAAGTAGGGCAACACTTGTTTAAACAACCATCTGATACCCTTCAAAGGCCAACTAAAAGGCGGATGTTTCACCAAAGTTTTTTTTGAACACATGTTTTTAACTATGGCAACTATAGTCAACAAGCTTCTATGCTTAAACACCAAGTTGGTTTTTGTCACCATATGGGTCTGTTTTTCTCCGCCTTCTTTTCTGCTTTTTATACCTGTTTTTGCCATGGACCCAGTTGCCACCCTTTATTTGTTATGGGTACCCCCCTCTTTTGACTAGCGTACCAATTTTTTTTATTGGTGCCCCATATTTTGACACAGCCATTCCCATGTAGAAGTGTCCTTTCTTTAGGAATTCCTTTTTGGTTGTTTTTTGGTAGAAAGTAGCGATTCCTGGTTGACCTGGTGGTTTCATAGTCTATCAGGGCCATCGATTTTCCCAAAAGTGATACCTACGCACCGAATGCCCCAAACCGTTTCGCCTCCGATCGTCAGGACCCAAGGGTCATCACAGTCAGTGGGACTCGCCTTTTGGATGCAAGCGGGGGGGCCGTTGGGCCATTGGCTGGCTCGTCTTTTCGTGGGAACCCGGTTCCTTTTAGAAGTTGTCAGTTGGTTTGGTGGTAGTTTCCGCTCCAATCCACTAAAAGTTCAACATTTAGGGGGATTTGGGAACAGTCCGGGTCTTTTGGAGTTGGTACTTCCGTTTTTTTCGGGGTGGGCTGTACTTGGATGTTGCCAAGTTCGTGCTTAACCTGGATTACAACCCACTGACAGGGGTAGCTCCACTGAACGGGAGGCCTTGTCAGGGAGTAACCCAGGTTGCCAAGAACTTACCAAGTCAGCTGAACTGTCCCTTGCTTGGTTTTAAAGGGACACCTGAAGGACCGCCGAAATCCCATGGTTTGGGTTTTTCTCCTTCAGCTGAAAGCTCATCTGGGCCTGGGCATCCAACAGAGTCATTTGGGCACATGGGGATGTCTTTTTTGAGGACACCCCATATTTTGTGGCTTAAAGAGAAGCCAAAAAAGAGACACCCATATCCTCTGTCCCTTTCAAAGATTCCTTCACATCCGCCAGACTTTTGACCAAATCAAGTTCCCAGCCAAGTTGGCCCCGGGGATGAGGGTCTCGTCTCTGCCCTCAGGCAGCCCGAGGAGTGTTTTTGCTGATCCAGTCACCACCGTATCAGGCAATCTGGGCGAAAGCTTGTCCCAGCACAAAAGGCGAAGAATGGTTGCATAGCTGTCGAAGGAACATGATTTCGGGCAACGCAGCGCAGTGGGCGGGCGCAGGCTCATTATCATACATATTGTCAACTCAATTTTCATTTAAAATACTTGCAAATGATACATGTGTATCATTCTAGTATAAGTATCACACATACATCCAGTTTACATTCCAAACACCAATCATTTTGTTGGGTATTACTACGGGGACGACATATTTCACACAAAACATCGATCGTGCGAATTGGTTCTAAGTTGTGCGTAGAAATTCTGTGTCTTTATCGGTAATACTGAAGTTAACAACTAACTCACGTGGCGTTTGACATTGAAAAGCATTTATACGTCTGCTTTCTCTCTTGCCGAAGGTGCACATTGTTTACATGGAAACTATCGTGAACTTCACAAAATCCGGAGGAACACACGACCTTGTCAGATCTGATTCCTCTTATTCGGATTGATCTGAAGTTCATGTGTTGCCAAGGAAAATCTTCAACTACCTGAAGTACGAGGCCGGAAGAAGCGAAACGTTCCTGTTGCAACCACCCCTTTCCCACCTCTCCCCGCATCCTCCCAAAAAGTATTGTATGTTTGCGAAGGGCGAATTTTCCTGGCGATTGGGGCCGATTGCCCAATCGGGGCGAAAAGGCGAAGGCCTTTGGGCGGCTTTCTGGGGATTTCTGGGGATTCGCCTGGCCCACCTGGCTGATCAAAAAGTTTAGGGATCTTTGTATTTCTTACTTTTTCAGAACAAAAATCCGCTTCCCAGAAGGAGTTCCTCGAATGGGTGGGTGTGTGGGGTTCAGGGAGCTGGGAATTCAGACCTCTGTGCCAGGTGCTGCGTTTCCTGCTCTCCAACATCAAGTGGTGGCTGGAGGCCGGCGGCGTGCTTCTGTTGCGCTTTTTCCCCCCCCCCCCCCCGGTTTCCCCAGAAAAATCTATGGGGGGGAGCATCTTCTTCTTTTTTTTGCCCCACCCCTCGCTTTGCCCAGCTGAAATCTATGGGGTCGTGAGGGCCAAAGATACAAGCACAAAACGGGTGGTCAGCAGCTTTCAAGGAGGGTTCAAGGAGATTGGTTGCTGTTGGGATACCACCCCGACAAAAAAGGGGACGCCCCCAACCTAGCTGGTGATGGGGTTGGACACATGTCTTCCCCGACAGCTGAAAGCTGTGGGGACTCTGCCCAGATTCGGCTCTGGAGTGGTTCTGGGCAGCTTTCAGGGAAGTTTCCGGGGGATCCACCGCAAAGTCGGTCAATATGGGAAGGACGTGCTGAATTTCAGCCAAATCGCGGGGGTCTGTCGCCCATCTGGCCGAGGGTTTCCCGCTGAAAGCCACCAGGCGCAACCAGCGCCAAGCCGGCTTCCATGCGGCTTCCCTTGGGGCAACCCCAGAAAAAAAAAGAAGAAGAACAAAAACCCATGGACCCCCAGAAAAAAAGAAAAGAAAAAAACAACCCAGGAAAAAAAAACAGAAAAACAACCCTTGGGGCAACACCAAAAGCGACCCCCCATGGACGGCTTCGCCAGGAGTATCAGTTCGACGGCTTCCGCTTCGACGGGATTACCTCCATGCTGTACCACTCCCACGGCCGCTTCGGAGGAAATTTTTCTTGAGAGAGGTCTTGGGGGATGAGTCTGTTCCCAGTCAGAATTCTAGACACTTCGGCTTTTGGACATTTAGACATTTAGACTTTTAGAGGGATGCGTGACATATCTGACTCAAAGTGTTGCTTTTGGGATCAAAGCAAACGCTTGCAAGATTGCCGCTGCGGAGACTCGCGGGTGGGGACGGAAACAGGACACAAGGCACACATTGGACTGGATAGAAATGGGAGAGAAGGAAGAAGACAGGAACATAATGAAAAAGACGGGACAGAGACGCCACACAAGCGGAGCTGTCTGTGGTGTTTGTCTCGTTTCCGGCCCGTTTCTGCCTCATGTCCGTTCTGTGCATCTCGATTTTCGTCTTGTTTCTATCATGATTTAGTTCAATTTATGTACCCGCCTCCCGTCCTGCTTTTTGCCAGTGTTTGCCTGATTTGGCTGTGTCGACAGTTTGCAGAGGGATTGGAAGATGGAGCAAGGTTTTAGGAGTAAAGCTGAAGATGTTTGAATCCATATCCAGTTTTCGCGTGCAGACAACTTCTGCGCTTTCATTTTTTGTGTTTTTCTTCTCTGAAGATCGTTACCAGACGCATCAATGGATGTTTCCTATTGCTGAGAATAACTTCAAGATGTGTATAGGAAGGTTCTTGCTCAAGAATGGGGCAACACAAGGCATACACTTGCATCGCGGAAGCCAAACTACTTCTGCTTCGACGGGTGCTACACGGGTGTGACTTTTGAAGGGGACCCGCGAAATTGCGGTTCAAGCTTCGCTCATGGCTTCGAAGGCAGTCTTCTGAACTGGAGCAAAGCACTAGAATGACATGGAACACCAAAACGGATCCCCCAAAGACCGCACGGTGATTTCTCTAAAAGCGGAGTTGTGTTTAGTTCCATGTGGGTATGTGCTAGAAGGTCTCCAGAATGGCGGCTTCCCTTTGAGGTGTTTTGTTGAACCAACCTTTCCAAGGGTAACGTCAAAGACACACACACACACACACATGTAAATCTGCAACCGTGAGAATAGCTGAGGTATCGGCAAGGGCTACACCGGTGGCTACCACGAATACTTCGGCCCAGATGCTGATATTGACACCCACATCTACCTCATGCTGGCCAACGACCTCATTCACTCGCTGGTGCCTGGTTACATATACACACATCATTTGCTAGAGGAATAAAATGTTCTTGCTTTCATTGCAAGTTGCAGAAGTATTACTTAGAGGAACACACCTTGTACCCTTTGCAAGTTGCAAGTTGTTTTGGAGCGACCAAGCCAGTGAGTGTAAACTGCATGACTCGAGTTCGACAGTGTCTCACTGATCAATTCGAATTCACTTGCCAGAAAACCACAGAAACCACCAAGGGAGGGGGGACGTCGGGTTTTATGTGAAAAGACCGATGGTTGAGACGAAGAGGCAACCTAAAGCCCCCCAGAAAGGGGGTACCAGCCACCCATGTCGCCCAAACAACCGGCACACCTGTTCCATGACTCCCTGGCCATCCAAACCAAACCAAGGTCTCCCATGGGATCAAAATGGGGGGATCCCCCCCCCCAACAAAAGTGGCTTCGGTTTCCCTGAAGAAGCCCCCAAAAAGGGTACCAAGTCTCATTGGAACCCCCATAAAACCGCGCCTCATGTCCCAGGTGCCGAGCGCTCTGTCGGTGGCGGAGGACGTGAGCGGCATGCCCACTATCGGCCTGCCCGTGGAGTACGGCGGCTTCTTGGAAGCCATACGAGGGAGCTGAGCCGGAGTTGGCTGGGGAACTCATTTTGATCCCGGAAAGCTGCTAGCGGTTTGCGAGCTGTGGTATTTTAGGTGGCCAATTCTATAAAAGAAAATGGATGATAAACTCGTGGGAAAAGGGTATTTCCCATGACGGCTGCAAGAAAAACCCGAGTACATGATGATGAATATCGGACAGTCCAACCATAAATCAGTGCAAATGTGGGCCCTTTTGGTTCTTCAAATAGTGTTGGGTAGACAACTTTACCAGGCTTTCATTGTGAACATTGTGCGGGCAAGTTGTCGATTTCTAGCCAAAAGTAAGACGTCGATAGTAGTGGCAGAAGTAGCAGTAATATCAGTAGCAGCAGCAGTAGTAGTAGTAGTAGTAGTAGTAGTAGTAGTAGTAGTAGTCGTAGTAGTAGTAGTAGTAGTAGTAGTAGTAGTAGTAGTAGTAGTAGTAGTAGTAGTAGTAGTAGTAGTAGTAGTAGTAGTAGTAGTAAGTAGTAAGTAGTAGTAGTAAGTAGTAAGTAGTAAGTAGTAAGTAGTAAGTAGTAAGTAGTAAGTAGTAAGTAGTAAGTAGTAAGTAGTAAGTAGTAAGTAGTAGTACTGGTGATAGTAGTGGTGTAGTAGTGGTAGTAGTAGTAGTAGTAGTAGTAGTAGTAGTAGTAGTAGTAGTAGTAGTAGTAGTAGTAGTAGTAGTAGTAGTAGTAGTAGTAGTAGTGGTGATAGTAGTAGTAGCAGTAGTAGTAGCAGTAGTAGTAGTAGTAGTAGCAGCAGTAGTAGTCAGTAGTCAGTAGTCAGTAGTCAGTAGTCAGTAAGTAGTCAGTAGTCAGTAGTCAGTACAGTAGTCAGTAGTCAGTAGTCAGTAGTCAGTAGTCAGTAGTCAGTAGTCAGTAGTCAGTAGTCAGTAGTCAGTAGTCAGTAGTCAGTAGCCAGTAGCCAGTAGTCAGTAGTCAGGAGTCAGTAGTCAGGAGTCAGTAGTCAGTAGTCAGTAGTCAGTAGTCACAGCAGTCAGGAGTCAGTAGTCAGTAGTCAGCAGTCAGCAGTCAGCAGTCAGCAGTCAGCAGTCAGCAGGCAGCAGTCAGCAGTCAGCAGTCAGCAGTCAGCAGTCAGCAGTCAGCAGTCAGCAGTCAGCAGTCAGCAGTCAGCAGTCAGCAGTCAGCAGTCAGCAGTCAGCAGTCAGCAGTCAGTAGTCAGTAGTCAATAGTCAGTAGTCGGTAGTCGGTAGTCGGTAGTCGGTAGTCGGTAGTGGGTAGTCGGCAGTCGGGAGTCGGGAGTCGGCAGTCGGCAGTCGGTAGTCGGTAGTCGGTAGTCGGTAGTCAGGAGTCGGTAGTCCGGCGTCGGCAGTCGGCAGTCAGCAGTCAGCAGTCAGCAGTCAGCAGTCAGCAGTCAGCAGTCAGCAGTCAGCAGTCAGCAGTCAGCAGTCAGGAGTCAGCAGTCAGCAGTCAGCAGTCAGCAGCCAGCAGTCAGCAGTCAACAGTCAGGAGTCAGGAGTCAGTCAGCAGTCAGCAGTCAGCAGTCAGCAGTCAGCAGTCAGCAGTCAGCAGTCAGCAGTCATGAGTCAGCAGTCAGCAGTCAGCAGTCAGCAGTCAGCAGTCAGCGCTCAGTAGGCAGTAGGCAGTAGGCAGTAGTCAGCAGTCAGTAGTCAGTAGTCAGTAGTCAGTAGTCAGGAGTCAGTAGTCAGTAGTCAGTAGTCAGTAGTCAGTAGTCAGTAGTCAGTAGTCAGTAGTCAGTAGACAGTAGTCAGTACTCAGTACTCAGTAGTCAGTAGTCAGTAGTCAGTAGTCAGTAGTCAGTAGTAGTAGTAGTAGTAGTAGTAGTAGTAGTAGTAGTAGTAGTAGTAGTAGTAGTAGCAGTAGCAGTAGTAGTAGTAAACGTTGTGGTCGTTGTCGTCGTAGTAGTAGTAGCAATTGTAGCAGTTGATATAGCCCTTTTTTAACCTTACATTGGGGGCCGGGGGAGGGGGGATAGGGGGGGCGGTAATGCTTTTCGGCCTTTTGGGAGGTCATTGTTTTTTTTGGTTTGGTTGAAATTGAAATCATCGTTTCGATGGAGCTGGTCGACACGGTTGTTTCAGAATCTACAAGAAGAATCCATCCATCTTGAGTTGCTGGTTGTTCTGGGGGTTGGAGACTGGTTGCCTTTCGGCTTGACTCGTATGACAAACACATGGCCAGGTTTCAGAAGGGATCGGATCCAGTGGGAAAAACTGATACAATGTCTGCGCCTATGGTCCATGCTTGTGCTTGATGGCCAGCTGGTGCTTGGGAACCGGTTCAGACATGAGTTTGAGGGTTGGGACGGGAGATGTTGGTGGCCAGTGGTGGCGAAAGCTTTGATTTTGCGGGCGTCATATATAGAAAGAGCTCATTTTCGAGGGAACCGCTTTTGGGGTTGTTGAAAGGCCAACCAAGAGGAACGTCATGAACAACCTTTCACGTGGGGGTTGTTTTGGATTAGGCCATGGAGCACTTCAGAGGGAAGTTTTGACAACCATGAGAAGGAATCCTGTTGAGGGAGGCATGCTCGCATGGCCCGCATGAGTTTACAGAACACATACCCAATCAGATCGCCTGATTCGATCTCAGCGTTTGCACCAGCAGCCCGACTTACCCAGACCATTGCCACACTTACTCCCCTACAGATTCCCATGGAACCCATAAGAGAGGTGCGATTCCCAGAAGGAGTTTCCTCTACAATCCTTTGTTTGGGAGGAAACCCATGTTAACCAGGGATTCCCTGACCATCGGCGCTGCCAAGTTGTCGCTCGGATTATGTGGCCTGCGGGGCTCTGGCTTTGATCGTAGATTTCACAGCCGAGGTACGGGGAATGACCCAAATTTCGGCCGGCCACATTTGGATGTCTCTCAAAATCGACCAAGTCCTTCAGGTGGCCGGTTTCTTTTTGCTTTGGCCTTCCCTGCAAGCGATGCCTTGGAGAAGCAAAACGACCTACAGACCCACTTGATGCCTTCACCATGACTCTTTTCAAATCAGCCGGTTCAGTTTGTTTTTTGGCTGGAATTTTGGATCTGGACGCGGATGGAAGCTACCCCGGACTACCCAGGACATGGGAGAGACACCCCATTTTTCCGCCAAACAACATGGGGACTCACTCATGTTCACTCACGTTCAGGGAACCGCATCTTTAAACATGTGGCTCAAATGCTTGTTCCATTTTGACTGGTCAATGCTTGTTGAACCCGTGGTGTTCTACCAGCTCTGTGTTTGCAACTGGGTGTGCATCATGCAGTGTTTGCTGGCTCCAAGCTTTTGGCTTCACAGGATTCCAGGTAGCACGCCTTTGCTCAACACACCTGGCGTACGTCTTCTGTATGGCCGCCACCACATGGGGATTTCTGAACATAAGCAGGGGGCCATAAATGTCAATCCGCTTTTACTTTTGGCCAACACGCGGGTGGTTCCTATGAAGAACTTCTTTCGGTTTCCTTTTAAGTTGCATCAAGGTTTCGTGTGGTGTCTCAAGATTTCCCTTCGGCTTCCCCTACAGTGGATGGACAAAATCCATTTCACACCACCTTTCAGAAACGCTGGAATGGTCTGATTCCCAAACATATATACCAACAAACGTTATGTTTCAACCATGGTTTCATTTTGTGGTGCGAAATGGATTTCGTCCTTCCACGGTATCACCTATGGTATTCCAAAGAAGGTTCCAGTCCTGAATTGGGGAACTGATCACTTCTAGGGGTGGATTCTCCCTTTGAATCATTTTGGCCAGCTAGTTTCGTGGTGTTTTTTGCACTGAAGTTGTCCAACCATTTTGAACACACCGCCTCGGCTTCCCGGAGCCTCGGCAAGCGGCAAGCCCCGAGGTTTCGGCTTCGACTACCGCCGGGGGCCCCTGGATCGCGGAATCGGACTACCGCCATGAGTAGGGCAAAAGAAACGGACTTGGACCCTGGACATCGGCGTTGTCTTTTTCAGGGGTACCTCTTGTTTGGAGGTTTCGAAGGAAGACCAAGTTTTTGGGGGTCCAGTCCGATTCCCAACAAACGGACGAGCCAACCAAATGGTGAGACCGCCCCCTCATTGCCGGGTTTTGATTGTGACTCAACTCCCCTGTTCCGGATGGTTCCCACGACTCCCCAAAACGCACGCCAGGTCATAGGAGTTTAAGCAGAATGCAACCACTGGCCACTAGATCGAACGGGCATATACTCCGAAGGCTAGTAAGTTTGGGTCAATTTACCAGCGACTCCTCCTGGCGTAAGCGCGGATTTGGATCTTGCGCGGTTCGACATCGATGAGTTTTTCTCTGGAGGTCTGGGCATGGCCATCCCGGACATGTTCATCAAGCTGTTGAAGGACGAGACGAATCGACAAATAGTTTGGCGGGTCGAGTGAGTCGCCTCGTTGGGCGAAGCGCGGGGGTCGAGGCTTGATGATTTGTTGTCTTCTTGGAGTGGGTTTTGGAGTGGTTGTGCTTTTTGGAGTGGTTTTTCTTTCTGGGGTGGTTTTGGAAGGGCTTTTCTTTTTGGGGTGGTTTTGGAGTGGTTTTTAGAGGGCGCCGTTTTGAGGTTCTATTTGGAGACAACCCCAAGACCGCTTCAGCCCCGGTAGACTGATTTGTCTGAGCGCAGGAAGTCGGAGACGAGGGTTGGGACGTGGGCCACATTTGCTACACGCTCCCCGGCAGAAACGTTCGAATTTGCTCCGAGAGAGAAAGGACGGCAACCTTCCATTTGCTTAAGTCAACAATAGGTTTTGAATTTCCCCTGTTGGTTTTTAAGGGAGTCTGTCACTACTGGACATATTCTTTTTCAGGAGACTTGCGCAAATGGAAGCTTGGTGGTTTTGACTGGAGGTGGGATTTGAACCCCCTGGTTCTTGTAGACGGTAAATGGGAAGCTACCAACTAGCCTCCAAATCGGCAAACCACAAATCCAAACCACCAATGGCCGGGAAGTGACATGCGAGTCAGAACTCCCCCCCATCAGCGCAGCCATTTCTGGAGAGATATTTGGCTTCAAATCAGTTCCCGCAAATAAGTCCAGGCCGTTGATGGAAATGGATCTCCATTTCCATGCTAGTTAGTGAGTGAGTGAGTGAGTGAGTGAGTGAGTGAGTGAGTGAGTGAGTGAGTGAGTGAGTGAGTGAGTGAGTTAGTTAGGTAGGTAGTTTGTTTGTTTGTTTGTTTGTTTGCTTGTTTGCTTATTTGCTTACTTGCTTGCTTGCTTGTTTGGTTGTTTGTTTGTTTTGTTGTTTGGTTGTTTGGTTGTTTGGTTGTTTGTGGTGGTTTCTTTTCTTGTGGCACACATTTTGTGTAAGGAGAGACACAACTGGGCTAAGCTAACCCGCACGGTTCTTTCCTCGCCCCCTCTCCGACTCCGACTCGAGGCTGACCAATCGTCGTCACTTGGAGAAGGCCGAGTCTGGGGTCTGGGTTTGGAGTGGGGAGTGACTAAGTTGGAAGCCAGCAGACGTGGTGGTTCCCAGCCATGTGTTTTTAGGTTTTGATATTCTTTAGTTGGTTTAGTGAGGTAGGCTCGACTAAACCACTGAAAGTTAGTTCCTTTCGCATGGATCTGGGAGCAGCCCAGCAGACAATACAAAAAATGATTGGTGGTTCTCACATCTAGTGGGGAATCATCTCATGGGTGGATCCACCTGATTTCATCATGATGGATCATGAATGATTGTGGCAAAGAAAGAGGGTCATCTTCCATGAACACCTGCAAGGTGGTGGCCTATGCAGAGTCCCACGATCAGGCGATTGCAGCTCGGTTGCAGGAGACATTTTGCTTTGCGCTGACCGGTATGCGCGTGTAATTTTTCGAGGGTTTTCTTTCCACGTTGGTTCAAAGGGGAGCCAAAAGGAACCTCGCCATTTCGACGTCACACTATTTTGTCTGCAACTCACATGCGGGCACTTGTTCTCAGTCAGCTAGGCCTAGGTTTTCCGGCATCTTCTGTTGGGGAGCCCGCTTTTTGGCTGCCTTGAAGGGAAAGCCAAGGGGAGGGGAACGCCGAAGCCCATGTTAGGGTTCCAACCCCATTTTCAGACCGGGGTCGCCCACCAGATACCCTACAAAGCCCGCTTTCCGGCTGCATTAAAGGGAAATTAAGGGGAACACCGAAGCCCATCATTTTTGGGTTCCCAACCCCATTTTTAGATACCCTACAAAACCCGCATGATACCCTACAAAACCCGCTGTTTGGCTGCTTTAACGGGAAAGCCAGGGAAACCCAAAAAAACCAATGCGATTTTGTTGGGTTCCCAACCCAATTTTTCCGACTGCATGGACAGCTCCCGAGGTGGGAGACAAGACCTTGGCCTTCTGGCTCATGGACGCCGCCATGTACACGGACATGAGCCCCTCGATTGCGCGATTTTCGCGAGTGATATATATATATATATACATTATCTCTATATAAATACATATACTATAGGGAAAATGGGCCACCCACCAGGGTCTAATTACTTCCCCACGGTGCTTGCCTGAAAGGAGAATGGAGGAGTATGGAGTCAAGTGGCTCAAAATGAAACAGGAGGGGCAGACCGCAGGGTTTGGTTTCTATGTTTCCACTTACCAGGGCAAGCCATTTCGGAATTCCGGATTTTTGAGCCACAGCCATATGGAAAAGAATGGGTGTCCGTCGACTCGCCAGTTGGGATTTGGGTGGGGATGGTCAGGAAGTCTTCGACCAGGGTTGGGAAGTCACCGTGGCAACCACCTGAGTTTTTTGACACAAAGTAAGCAGCTGGCAGTTTTCTGGGCAAAGCACCTTGGAGGTTTGATCGAAGTGTTTTCATGGAACCTTTCGGGGCAGCAAGCGGAGGAACGGGGCGATGGGGTTTGGTTCCGCTTGCGCCGGGTGATGGAAGCGGTGTGGACCATTTTGCTCGGAGAATTTGGGTGCGTCTTGTTTTGAGGGGTTGTCAAGGGAAACCAAAAGAAAACCAATCATGTTTTTGGGGTCCCTAAAGAAAGACAAGCCATTTCTCTGCTTACATGCCAATGTGGGTTCTTTGTTTCGGGTACCTCATCGCTAAGTTAGGGAAGCTAAAGGACAACGTCCCCGATTTTGAACACGTGGTTTCCCTTTGGTTCCCCACCTCCCCCAAAGAAAAAGGGAGAACACAAACACGCACACACACACAAAGCAGGGGTGTCCCGAAAAAACAACAACAAGCACAAACCAAAACACACAAAACGTGGGGTTTCCCTGGACATAAGAAGAGCACAGACACACCCCACGCCAGGTACCTCCTCCTCCAAAAGCAAAATCGTCGACACCTCGATCCCTCCGTTTTTTTTTTTTAGAAACAAAACAATAAAATAACATAGAAAAGACAAACACATAAATAATATATTTTTTGGGTTTCGATGGCGATTCATAGGCCTGGTGCAGAACCCCCAGCACACCATGCCGGTGGACCGGGGCTTGGCGCTGCACAAGATGATCCGCCTGCTGGTGCTGGGCCTGGGAGGCGCGGCCCGCGGAAAAATTGGGGGGGGGGGGGGATGGGGAGGAGGGGAGCTGTGCAGTCTTGGAGGGGACTTGGACCCATGATTTTTTGAGAAGGATTGGTTTTGGGTGGTTTCTCTTGGAAGCAGTTGGAGGGGAATTCAATCAGCTGGAGGTCTTTGGATGTTTAAGGAACCTGTTTCTTCTGCGGATTGTAGTGATGGTTGCTCTTTTTATTGGGTTTCAAGGGCCAAACAGCTAGGTTTCTGGGTCCAAGTGCCATCTCTCGAAAAAGATGCAAAACGAAGACGCACCATTGGGAGTTCTCCCTCCAACCATGGAAGCTGACAGGGGTTTGAAAGACTACTTTCCTTTTCGGGAATGTTCCTGTCCACTGTCAGCAACACCTAGTAGAGGCAATCGCCTGTCTAAAAGCTATTGTGAGCGTACGAGGGGTTGGTTTCATTTTCGGCCTCAAATTTCGGGGGTGCACACCTTCGTCAACGTGGGAGGGAGACTTTCCGTTTTGCACGTCTGGCCGCCTCCCGGGAGCGCTCAAAGTTCTTCACCAGGAGCCAATTCTCTTTGTTTCGCCAGACGGCGCCCCGAAGCCTGAACCCCCGAGGTATTTCGCGCACGAAGACGTGGCCCGAAACTGGGTTCCTTTGGTCAGGTCCAATGGACACCCGCCAGTGAATTGATCAACTTTTCTCCAGAAATCCAGTCTGTTGGTTCAGGGGCCAAATTTCAAGAATCCCCCTGTCTTTCGAGCAGCTCTTCGAGTGTCAACTGCGCTAGGTGTGGTGCAGGGGCGAAGGGGAGGTTTGAGCATGATCCTGGTCCTCAGGGAGCCTGGGTTGTCTTGAACCCCCCACTGCATGATGAACTGAATTAGTCTGCAGAGCTAGAGGTATGGGAGCTTGTCTGTCAACAGGTCACCTTGCGACTTGCCAAGCGCCATGCGGTCAACCTGACGTCTCAACAGTGAAAAGTCACGCCCCGTGTCAGGGCTCCCCATACCTTAAAGGGTGGTTTCACGTGGTTTCGAACGTCAGCTTTTGGTTGCCAAACTCAGGTGAGTTTCCTTTGGGTGGGGTGATGTTTAAGGGTAAACTAGGGAACCCTGTTTGTCGCGGCTGTTCATAGTGGCCTGTTCGGGAAATCTGCTTTTCTTTACCCAGCCAAAGACAAGAGAATGCTGACCAGGCGCCCCAGCTTTTCGCAAGACACTCTCCTATTGCAACTACTCACCAACAGTGAGACAAAGTGAGACAAAGAGTCTCACCTCTTGGGTCGAGCATCTGAACATCTCAGCATCGACAACTCAGTTCGTCACCATGTCGCCATGCCTCGCGAGATAGCTTGCTGGTGCGATAAGTAGGGAATGTGGGAATGAACCGGAAGGGGATTCCCGAATAAATAAAAACCACCAGCTATAGGGACGGTTCATTTTGGGTCATTCCATTTCTCAGGGCCCCTGCCTATCAAAGCAAGCAAAGTAAGGAACCTCAACTAATCTCCTGCGCAGCTTGTCTAATCTCATGAATGCCCAGAGTTGTGCCATCATCCCCTTCAGCGACCACTTTTTTGGCTAGTCGCCAGCTGCGCCCTTGCTGAGCTCCGCTGCGCTTTTCGAAAAGTCGCAGGGGAGGGGTACCTGAACTTCATCGGCAACGAGTTTGGGCACCCGGAGTGGGTGGACTTCCCGAGAGCCGACAACGGCTGGAGCCATCACCACTGCAGGCGCGGTTTTCTCCGAACTGGGTCCGCTGGGTGGGTGGGCAGGAAGTCGGTTTAAGGGAAAAACCTCCGGGGGAACACCCGTTGTTTTGGGGGTCCCCTATGATGTTGAGGCTTCAAACACGACATGAATGTGTCATTTTGGGCGGTACCCCTTTTTGAAAGGGAAACTAAAAGGAACATCGCCATTTTTGGGGCTCCCCTAAAAAGACACACCCACATGCGAACCTAGGATTAACAACTCCCCGGTTGATTGAGCGGGGGTGTCCTATTGAAGAGGACTTCACTTTTTGGGGGAAGCACGCTCTTATTTTTCTCCGCCAGGCTGGCCAATCTGGGGTCACCGTATGTCCCCAAAGGGATGGTTTAAACATCTTGAAATTTCCAGATGGTTCATTTGAGGGGGGAGGGGCATGCAGCCCATCAGGCGTGGCTCGTCTTTTTGGAGGTTGTACCCCTTTTGGGCGGTTTGAAAAGAGGCAATTCAAGGGAACTGTTGCCATTTTGGGGAGCCTATTCCTAAACAAAGATATACTCCCATGAGTGTTTTCTCAATTTGGTTTCCCTGTGCCCCGAAAAGAAGCAATCACTCACAAGGAGTTGTCAAAGAGATTGTCCGATTTCCTTTTGGATCCTGCTGCAACTCTCTCTTTTGCCTTTTCAAGGGGGATACCAATCAGGGGCTCCGAATTTTGACAGAAACGCGCACCCAGACTTTGGCTGCAGATCTGGTGACTGCTTTCTTAGCTCAAAATGAGGTATCTCTCCATAGAACCCCTTCTTCACCATGGCATCTCAGGCGTCGTTTCGACCTGGCGGAGGATGAGCTGCTGAGGCAGAGCGGGTTTTTCTGACACATCTCTCTCCGTCTTTCCTTTCTTCTTTCTTTTTCTCGGCGCCTGGAAAATCGCCGAGCCGCAAAGATGGGTGAGACGGCCACACAAAAGTTTTTTGGGGCGAATGAAAGGGAAACGAGAAGAGTGCCGTTTTGGGGCTTCCGGAGTATTTTGAGACAAGCCCCACATCCGTGTCTCTTGCCCATTCCCAACCAAAAATAACCAGGGTGCCTTCCATTTCCATTCTTTTTAGGGATTTGTTTTTCTAGAAAGCCTCCGGAAACCCATGGAAAACGGCCGAAGTTTAGGACGATGGTTGAAAAGAATGGGGAATCAACCCCTAGAATTTTGAGACGCCCACATCCGTGTCTCTTACCCATTCCCAGCCGAATTTCGCGACTGGACATGGTGGCAGCTTAAGCTGAGACTAGATATCTGGGTCTGTTTTTTGGGGAGCATGATTTTTGGAGTTGCCTCAAAGAAGAAACACCGACGAAAGCCATTGCTCTGCTTAAAGACAAGTCTATGTTTCGAGTTGGGACCCGGTTCTGGTATTCAGGGAACAGGCGAGGCTTAGTCACGTCCCGACGCCGGAACCAAAGGCATATTTTGACCGCTCACGTACAGTTGGGTGAAAGTAGATGCTTTTGTTTTTTTTTAGTTGGGGGGGGGCCTTTTGGTTGGTTTTAAAGTCATCCTCTTTCCCACATCTACCGGGCATCGTGGCATCTACTTTTTCCTGGCATAGAGCCCAGCACGCAGCTCACTGGTTTAGCCCGCTTTTTCAACCACGAACAAGAGACCCACTGCTGCCTCAGCAACCTGGGGAACCAAAGGCATTGGGCGTGTCTTTGTTTAGGGGACCCACCCCTCCCAAATGGTCGTTTTCCTTTTGGCAGTTCTTTAAAAGTAACCAAAAAGGTGGTCCCCATTCTGACCCTGGCTCACATCAGCCACGATCAAAACCCGGAAAATGAAGGTTAGTTAGGGGGGATCCCAGCCATACGTGGGTGCCTTCGCCGCTTTTCTGTTGACTCTTTACATGGTTCTAGGTAGATCTAACGTCCAAAGCATCAACCACCAATTGAGGGTAAGGTGATCCATTCTTCAGCGCTTTTGATGATGACTCACATTTTGTAGACGCCTGACTCGCAGCCGGGGAGGTACAAGTTCTTCCAGAATTTCGATGAGCTGATGAACGCCCTGGAGAATCGTTTCAAATGGCTCGGCTCCGCTCACCAGTGCCCTCCGTTTTTCTTCTTCTTCTTCTTTTTTTTGGGCCCGGAAGGGGGGGGGACTTATCTCTCTGCTTCATGTGTTTTCAAAATGCAACTAAACACTGGTGTTTGAGGAGGTAGACCAAAGTGAATCTTTCGTTCCCTTCTTGGGAAAGCGAAAGGCTCGCCTGTTTCAGATTGCCTCGTGCCTCGTTTAAGCAAAACACACTCCCTGAAGGTACGTGACCCTGAAGCACACCGACGACAAGGTCATCGTCTTCGAAAGGGGGGACATGCTCTTTGTGTTCAACTTCCACCCCAACAACAGCCACTTGGCCGATACACCGGAGCGCAAGTAGATGGCACAATTCCCTTTATGTGCATCGAAATCAAAGAATTGTGGCATCTACTTTCACCCACCTGTCAGGGCGTGGTGAAGCGCCGAAGTCATTGAACGTTTTGCGAGCTCAGCTCAGCTAAATGGGTGATATGTGAAGACTAGAGACACTTTTGCTACACCTTGCTACCAAGGATTGGGTGTGTCTTGCTGGAGGGTAATGACCAAAGACAGCCAAAGGGAGAGCCAACATTTTGAGGGTCCGCTAAAAAAGAGACTCTCAATTGGTTCGCAGCTGAAGCTCTACATTGATGTATGAGACTCGAGACCCAGAAACTGGCCAGCGAAGGTCCCTGAGTTTGGCACGAACCTTCCAGGAGCTTAGGGGTCTTAGGAGTGTCTACAATCCGCATTACTTTGACAGTTTCTGGGGGTTATCGAAACTGGTTGATTGTTTCCCTCTACCTACCACTTCGGGGCTGACTTGATGATGAGAAAACAATGGGTCCAGCAGAAATCCAATCATAGAAACTGCGGGAGAATGTGTGAAATGGAGCATGGTAACTGCGGACAGTGGGATCACTTGGACCGTGTGGAAGCGCCGGCAGAAGTCATCAGAGCAGCCCAATGGACACCCAGATCGTTGTTTCAAGTTCGATCAGGTCGCAGGTCAAGTTGAAAGGTGTCACTCCGTCCGCACTTGGGTCTTAACAACAGACGACCCCCAAAGTTGTGGGCTTTCTCTCGAGCTTTCCTTCAAAACTACCCCAAAAAAGGTGCCCACGAAAAGAAGACACCCGTTTCCAGGGAGCTTTCCTTCAAAACTACCCCAAAAAAGGTGCCAACGAAAAGAAGACACCCGTTTCCAGGGAGCTTTCCTTCAAAACTACCCCAAAAAAGGTGCCCACGAAAAGAAGACACCCGTTTCCAGGGATTCTTTATTTTAGGATGTTTGGTCTTGGGCCTTTGCTTGAATCCAGTCAAGAGACACATTCTGAGCAAACGGTGGCAAGCATGCTTGATAACTCTCGTGGCCAGCTTTGTTGAAAAAACGACTTGACCTTTTGCTCAGTTGACATTCCGAAAATATTGGGTGGGTTTCCTTTTGGTTTCCCTTTCAAACCCCAAAAAAGGGGGTGCCCTCAAAAAACGACACACCCATATGTGTCCCCAAAGCAGATGCCTCCAATTGGTGGCATGTTAGGTTCCGCTCCGCCTTTTATTTCCACTCCAAAACGTCCGGGTTGGCAGTCTGGCGGCCGGCTCGTTTCCTTGCCGTTTCAAATCCAATCCCAACAAACCAAACCCCTGCCACACACCCTCCCAGCAATTAACATGGCACTTGACAGGGGCCCCCTTCAGGAGGAAATTGATCTTCCAGGTACCTCAGGTACCTCAGGTACCTCCCCACCAGAGCCATGTTAGTGGGAGGAAGGTTGCGAATCAAAAACCACCCAATCCAATCCTTGGAGGCTTCGAGGGCTATCAGCTGGGGAGCATGTGGAACGAGCCCATGCGCACTGTACTGGACACTGACGAGGCGATCCGATCGTAAGCCGAAACCTTTCAAGAACCTCCAAGGAACCCCCAAACCCCGAGAAGCCGCAAGGCAATTCGTGTTATTGTGTTGTTTTCCCCCCAACAGCTGAAAGCTAAGGGGTCTCCAGATAAGGTTTTGGGGTGGTTCGGGGGAGCTTATTGTGCTGTTTAGCCACTTCTGGCTCTTGGTGGATGCTTTCGAAGAATGTACTTGGGGCTGTGGGGTATGGTTGTTTCGCCAGGGCAAGTGGGGACTTGCTGGTTGCAGGGGTTCTGCCGGGCAGTTAACGAAATACAACTTTTCTCGGATTGGCACGAAAAACAACGAAACTCGTTTCGAACACGTACTGAAGTTTGCGCGCTGCTGTGAGAGTCCTGGGCACATGGTTCCGGTATTGATTTCTTTGGCGCCTTGGTTTCTCATCCCAAACATGAAGGGAATGATGTGGATTTGCTTCCAAAATTAATGGGCCCCCCAAAATGGTCGGTTTCCTGTTGGTTTCCTCAGTCCCCCAAAAGGGGGGCCCCCAACAAAATACATTTTCACTCGAGAGTCAGAGAAAAGGCCGCCATGAGACTGTCACTTCGGGGGTCTTTTGGTGCCCACGCTTTGGGCATGACACGGTTTTTCCACAAACTCTGTCTCATGTGTCATGCCCAAAACATGCTCATGTGTCATGTGTCAGCCCGTCTGTCTCATGGGCACACGCCGTTTCCGGCTCAGCTCTCTGCTTGAGAGCCCCTCGAATTGAGCCTCGAATCGGATGTCCACCAGGGCCGCTTCGGGGGACACTGCCGGCTGGAGTACGGCCACGCCAACCCGTTCCCACCTTTGTGCGGGAGCCAAGTAAAAGCGGTCCCTTTCTTCAGGAATCGGGAACCCCCCGACATGGTGCAACGCTTTTCCTTTCGGTTTTCCTTTGAAGCCACAAAAGGGTAGCCTCAAAAAAGGCACACTCAAGTTTGTTCGGTGAACTGGAGGTGACGGGTGGGGGGTTGCGGGGTGGGGCGTGGTCGAAAGGGGGGCCAGCTTCTTCGACCCCTTGAGCCAAGAGTGCCAAAAGCTGAAATGGAGGTCAAGAAACAGGTTTGTGGTGGAAAAGCGAGCGGCCCCCCTGAAAAGACCCTTGACACACATCACCCACCAAAGCTAAACGTTTGCCCTTTTTGCAGCAAAGTAAGCGGACAAGGGTCCTTTGTAAGAGGATACTCATGGTCACTTGACCGAGCTGGCCAAACTGGCAAGAATGGCGACGCTGGCAACACAAACCGGTAAACACACGATGCAAGAAGACAGGACCCTGCGTAGGTGGTTCCCCAGAGTGCAGGATCCCTCCAAATTGTTTTTTCCTTCTGGGTTCCCTTTAAAACCACCAACAAGTGGGTACTAACTCTGAAACAGAAGAGCCATATATGCATATGGGTGTGAATTTGGGTCTGCTGGCGGGACACCGGATAGGGATTCTAGACCACTCTGACTCTTGAATGGAGCACACCTTGCGAGTTTTGACCATTGCATGTCGTGTGAGCCGACTGGAGTGCTCAGAGCTTTGTTGGAATGTCAACTAAATTGGCGAAGGACCACCACCTTTGGATTGTGCTAGCAAAACTAGGACGCCTACCGTTTAAATGGGGTCCACTTTTTTTAGCACCCGGCCAGATAGACTTTTCCTTTTGAATCAATTGAATGAAACAGAAGAGCAGCGTGTGAACCGCAGGGTATCATAGATGATTTTTTTGCTTGCATTCCCTCCCTTCCCATTTGCTGTGACATGTGGCATTGCGACTGCCCCGCTGAGCATGAGTGTGAAAAACAAACCTAGGAACTAGGAGGGTCGAGAGGCTCTTTTTTAATGCATGACTGACCCCGATCCTTGAGCAAGGTTGCGGTTGCGGACCTTGAGACTTCCAGTTGATTGTCCTTGAGACTTCCGGTTTTTTGTGCCTCCGGACTTGGGCCAAGACTCAAGCTGAGCTCGTTACTCCCCCCGGCCATGGCGGGCGGACGCGGGACACGAACCATGTCCTGTGCGGAAGCACCGCGCAGGCCAGTTGTTACAGTTACAGTGAGGGCGCTGTGGTTGTCATGTCCATTCACCAGGGCAACCCATTTTGGTACCAAAATGGGTACCTATTTTTGACCACGCCCCTATGTGGGTGTGTTGTTTTTCAGGCTACGCATTTCCCGCTTTCAAGGGAAGCCAAAAGGGAACCACCATTCTTAGGCTCCCCCCTGTTTATCCATGTAGGCCAGTTGAAGAATCAGCCACATAGCTGATTTAGAAACGGATCCCCTGATAAAGCAGGAGCTTGTTTGGTGTATCTTGTGAACCAAATCAAACTGATTAGGCATCCTAAAATAGGACAAAGGGGAACCACCTACTTTTGTGGTTCCCTCATTTAGAGACAACCCTTTTCCTTCTGGGTTGAGCAAAATCACTCCGCAAGATCCTTCTGCCATATGGTGGTGGTGTCCCACTACGGATGACGGATTCGGATGAGGGATCCCCGCATTTTGAGCAAAACATGATGATATCAGAAGTGGGGGGACCCTAAAAAATATAGGGGTTGATTCAACCATCCATCTTTTCAAAAACCAGCCCTTTCCCTGGGTGTTTGATGGTTTCCTGACAAGAAAGATTGCTGGAAAGAGTGCGAAAGCTTCCAATAGGAAAATTGTGGTTTTCCTTTCGGTTTCCACGAACCTCGAAGAGGGGTTCCCAGAAACTCGTTTCAGGTGCTACAGGAGCGGGGCTTCAGTGCCATTCGCTTCTCCGCGCTGGGCCGGAGTTGGTGGGCGGCCTGCGGACAGCTGTGACGGGAAGGCTGAAGCGATCGATTTCCAGATCTGGACAGAGGCCCCGGAAAGGGGAGAACATGCACCGGTGCTTTGTTGAAGATAGCAAAGACGAATACGGGTGGGGAGTTTTTGATATGTTGACACAAACCCAAATGAAATGGAATGGGGGCTGGACGCTTAGGATCTATCTTGCAACAAAACCGGCCCGTGTTTTGGACATAGGCCTGTTGGAGATGGCGCAGAACCAGGAGAACGACTGGGATGTGCAGGCCAGCCGCCTCTTCGCTGTTCAACGGCAAATCACATGGCAAACATGTTGGCCGAAATCATTGCGGGCCTCAATTTTTCGACTCGAGTACTTGCAAGCACTCACATGGCGCTCGCAGAAGGCGCGCTCGGCGAGGTCTGACGAGCCGTCGTGCGACCAGACGTGCTCGGCAGACCACTGCGAAAGCTGCCAGGAGCGCGCCCGCGGGTGCTGACAGAGGAGCAGCCGCTGGTGCGCCAGGTACTGCCAGCTATGAGGATGTGGAATTCGAGTTCTCGGGCGACATCAGCGCGCTGCGGCAGAGCGCTGAGTTGCTTTGGTCTCGAGGAGAGCCGACTCCTGGCCGAGGACAAACATCTATGTCGATGGTCAGTCCCAGCACTTGTAGGGTTATGATCACCCAGCCTCGCTCATCCTCCACGCCTGCCAGTGCCGTGGTGTTTGTCGGGCCCAAGCCCCTCTCGTGTGCGCAGACCCTTGTTGAACTCACAGTCCAGCTTGGTTGGGATTGGATTGGGGCTGGGTGGCGAAGGCGGTCCGCGCATCTCTCGAGCCGGGTGTCGGTGGAGGGAGTCGTGTTCACCACGCACGCCGATGCCACGGCGCGGCAGTTGACGAGTTCAGATGCCACCTTCGCGCGGAGAACTTGGCTCCCGGTACAGCACCTTCAGAGCGCCGCCTGGAGCCGTTCGTCAGCTACATGAGCCAGAAGTGCGGGACTACATCGCCAAGTGCGGGAATGGGCGAGGGAACTGCTCAACGCCGCCGGCAGGAGCTGGAGCTCCTTCTGCAGGAGAAGGTGCGGTGCCTTGCGGCGAGCACCTGGAGCTGCAACTGGCTGACAGCTACTTCGGACAACCCAGCGCCAAGGGGGGGGGACCCCTTCAGGCTGCGCGGCAACTGGTATCTGCGGTGGTCGAACCTGCTGCCAAAGCCTAGCCAGCTGCTGGAGCGGCGCATGCGTTGGAAGCCCTGGAGGCCGCGGTGCGGGAGGTGCCTTCTCATGTGGAGCTGCATGAGCTGAGCGACCTACGAGAGCTCGCTGAAGATCTTTCTATCATCGAACGGTGTGCAAAAAAGATGGAAAGGGGACAGGGGCTGACCCTTATGGTGGACACTCAGGGTCTAGTTTGCAGCTACTTTTCTTTTTTTGTATTTATTGGTTTAGAACTTGAGTCTTCAAAATAGTCTTTAAGTGTGCGTGGCGCCTGGAATGTTCCAAGTTTGCCGTCTATGGGGAAGACACAAGAAATGGACATGTGGGGGACCCGGTCTAAAGCGTAGCGGGCCATGGTTTTGACATTCCGTTGTTTGGCAAGGCCATTCTTTTGAAGTTGAGCTTCGCATGGTTTTAGGGCTGGAATGGAGACCTGTCTGTGATACGGAATCGTTACCTCCTCAAAAAAGTCAGTGGGGGCCGTTCTGGCGCCAAGTGGTATCGTGGCATCACTGAAGTGGAAAGGCAATGCCCACAACTTTGTTCTAAGATGGAGTCCACTACCCCCCCAAACCACTACCCCCATGGTTTAATGGGATATACAGCCACTATAGCGGCTACGACTTTTAGTAAGGGATGAGGTTAGATTTGCTTTTGTGCCGGGGGGAAGGGGGGGATTGCGACACTTTCCAACCTGAAGTCTGATTCATACACCCCACCAGTGAGCTAATCTACCAAGTACCTAAGCTGGCGACAGCATTTGGGGGCCAGGAATATTGATCAACCCTCACGTGTCATCGATCGAGTTCGTGGGGGAGGTGCAAGTTCTGGCGTCAACATTCAGACGTATCCTGAGAATCCTGAGAGATGCCTCGAGATTTCCCACGTCAGGGGACCCGTGAAGATGTGTTCTAAGAAGCAACTTGGTTGCGATCGCTTGCACAAAAGGACGGTGTTCGCTTGCCCCTTGAACGGGTCACCCCATGTGAGGGGTCAAAAGTTGATCAATTTATTAGTGGGTTCCATCGAACCGATCGCCACTTTTAAAGGGAAATGGCTCGGAATCCCGGCCTTGGCCCGAATCTGGGATCCACCGAATATTTATTACCTGCTGACTTCTGACTCTCTGCCAGCTTTAGTATGTACCCCCTGTTTTTCAAATATACCACACATCCCATCGAGGTGAGTCACCTGACCCATTTCTCATCTGAGGCACGGACATCACAATCGCAACCACTCGGTGCGCTAGCCCAGAGGCTTCGTCCGCCTGGCCTCGCTCGGGAGTCCGGAGTTTTTTTTGAGTTGGTGCCCCCTTTTTGGTGGTTTGAACTAGGGAAACCAAAAGGAACCTAGCCAACCCAAATAGATCGGTTCGTCGCTAAGGCAGACACCACCCCTCATTCGTACGTTTTTCCGGACAAATCCGAAGTTAAGATTAGCGATTTGCAGTACAATCCAGTATCTTCATGCCAGATGGTCGTGGTTTCCCTTGTGCTGTCCCACCACGGACTACGGAATAGGATGATCAGGAGTTAATTATCACGATGACATTTATGGCCCAGAGGTACATCAAGTTGCAAGACCAGATAACATGTCCGCATGTTACCATTTCGCTCAAGGAAAAGAGCGCGTTGCACGCGCTGCCCACAAGTTAAGGGAGAGGTCGCAGTCACGGCGGGGTTCGTTCCTTTTAAGGTCCCGGGTTCCCCCGTTGTTGAGAAACCTGTGTTTCCCTCTCCTTTGAGTGGTTATCAGCCGTAACGCTTTTCGGGTAAACAAACCCTTCTGTGACTGCGACCGTTCGGTCGCACATGGAAGCCGGCCCTCACCGCGGTGTGCGTGGTGGCAAGGGGCCGCGTGCTCGGCTATTTAACACCCTGCAACAGATCATCGTTGACGAGTATAAGAAGCAGGACAGGCGCTTCCGGTGGATCAAGTTTCCAGAGGCCTCAAAGCAACAGATTGAGGCTCTCTTTGACTGGCGCGAGACACTGGATAATCGCTACCTTTGGTTCTTCGACCCTGAGGCTTGGGACGTCATCCAGGCCGCGGACAACGCTTATCAGCAGCGTCTGCAATCGGTTGAAACCGCGGGTGCGGTAGGGCCACGGGGCGATCAGGCACAGGATCGAGCTGCAGCCTCTGGCGCGGCGGGAGTGACAAGCAGAGTCGAGGATTGGTTGCGACCCCCTTCGCCTCCGGCCACTCCATCCTGGCCCCAAGATCATCCTCGCGATCCGCTTCCTCGTCATCGGCCAACTGCAGAGGAAAGACAAGTGTTGCGAGGTGCCGCCAAGAGTGCACTTTGTGGGGTATACGCTAAAGCCGCGGAAACGCGGCAGGACAGCAGCCGGGAGCGATCGCCTCTTCAAAGATCGAGGCCTCCTTCGTCTCCGAGGCAAGGACCGACTGCCGTCCCTGTGGAACCTCGGGCACAACGTGTTGAACCCGCGCTTGCGCGGGAGGGCAGACCATCCAGGACTTCACTTGCTACACGCCCCATTGTATTGGCTCCACAGAACAGTATATACCCTGTGACACGATTTGACGAGCACGGCGCTTGGGTACTCGTTCGCGAGCCTTCACAGCCACGTGAGGCGACATCTCACCGCCGGGCAAAACATCCCCCAAGAAGATCATCCACAAGCTCGCGATCACGATCTCCAGATCGACGCCCAGGACCAGCGGAGCAATATCGCGGCCTCGACGCCTATAGCTCCGAGGAGGAGCCTACGCAGGACGCGGAAGCCCTTACAACTGGCAGGGCGGCTTACGTGCCTCGGCGCGTATACGAGGCACCGACACACACTGAGCCTCTTGCTTTGCATGGCAGGAGGATTGGAACAACAGAGCAGCCACCGTCAAAGGCCGCGCCAAAGATCATTTTTGGCAGCAAGCCTCCATTGCGCAAAAGCAGTTATTCCTACAAAATCACCTCCTCGAGCAAGGTCTCCTACTCGGACTCAGAGTGCATTCGGGTACAAAGCGCCTCCGCGAGGTCTGAACAAGGCCAAACCCAGAAGCAAGTCCGGTTCAAACCCACCACAAGGGTACATCGTCAAGCCGCCGCCGCCCCAGGACGTGAAAGCAGCTGCTTCAAGCGCTGCGACTTCACAGGCCGGCCTACGCTTTCGATCGCCACCGAGAAGGCCGCCGCCAGCTCCACCACCGCCACCTGCACGGCCTGTGCCACCCAAGGAGTTGACAATCGCTCCAGACCAACAAGGCCCCTATCTCAACCCAGAGATCATCCAGCACCTTGTGAAGTTCACTCAAGATTACGCTCCGATCAACTTGATAGTATTGTCATTTGTCGGTCGAGCAGCCAGTGAACAGCGACGCCGAGAGTTTCAGGTTGCATTGGAACACGCAAAGGCGACGGCAGGGCTCCAGTTCTCTCAGATCAAGATCGTCCACGAGAAGCTGGGCCGAGGTGGAAAAGCAGACGCACTCAAAGGTTTAGGCGTCCACGTTCTTGTGGACGACCAATCTGCCATAGTGCGTGAAGCACAGAAAACCGGCTGTGCTGCTTTTCGCTATTTCCCCCATTTTGGACCGAGCGGATTCGCCAACGCGCTTGAAAATATTGGCGAATTCATTCAGTTCCGGAATCGATTTTTCATTCCGGCGGCGAACGGCCTACACCCTTCGCAGTACCTCGAAGAGCTCCATCGTTCTGCATCCCAACTGCCCGGCAGTCGGGTCCTTCGATCGCCTTTCTTTGCAAGCCGTTAAAACCGTCGCTTAGCGCGGTACAGCATTTTTGCAGCTACAGGCACTCGATTTGCAGACTTTTCATTAGCAGCTTGGCGATATTCCTTGATAAAGCACCAGAGTGCGGGATTGCGAACAAATCAATATACAAGTACAAGTACAAGCACAGAATTCATCAGGTGCATAGCAGCAGGGCGACTTTTCTTGAGTGGTACACTTGAGCGCTTCGCAACTTCCCACGTAGCACCTTTTGACACGCTGCTCAAAGCGCGTGGAGCTGGCTTCGTGTGAGTGCAAAATTGCATTGCTGTGTCATGACTTCAACCGGCTTATCCCCGCCCTCAGAACCCCGTTCAAGGTCAACCCCAAACAGGGATTCGGAAGGGGAAGACCCTGATTTGGCCATGGTTGCTGCAGCAATGTCCACAATGCGCACATCCACACCTCAACGAGCAGCCCAAACACGACCATCATCACCTCCAAGCGGTCAGATCGTGTCAGAACCTGCATCATCCGAAGCTTCCCCAGCCATTCAGTTTCCTTCTCAGGGCTCACAAATACCCGACCCGATGACTAACGTACCGGCTGCGACCTTTATTGCTGGAGCTGCGGTGCAGCAAGCTCATCGAGCATCCCACCTCGCTGCTCAGGCAGCCAATCACGCCTTGCACCAACAGCAAGCCGCCGACCAGGCGAGACAAGAGGCTGGATGGATCAGGGAACGGGCTGTGAGGGAAGTATCAGATGTTAGGGTTCAAGCGGCTCAGCTAGCTTCGCAAGCCCAGCAGGCTGTACAAACAGCACAACAGAGTGAGGCTCAGGCTAGACAACTAATCGAGCAGACTCGACAGGAAGCCATAGGCCATGTCGAGAACGCACGGCAGGTTGTTAATGCTACTCAACAGGACGCTCAGCAGGAGGTTCAACGCATCGTTCAAGAGGCTCAACAGGCAATCTCGCAAAGGGAGCAAACAATTGCCAGTCAAGAGCATACCATTCGTGGATTGTCCCAGGAAAATTCTGTGATGCATCAACGACTTGGTGATCTCGAACGTGTTGTTGCACACCTCACCCAACAAGCTCGTGCGACCCCTGTTCCGATTCAAGAGTCCCCGCCAAAAGCCGCATCAACAGCCGAAACAGCTACGGAATCAAGCGCGGCTAAAGCCTCAAGTCAGGGCACAGTTCCCCCAGGAACCCATCAGCCGGTTGGAGCACCTCAGGTTTCAGATTCACAAGATGCCTCCGGTGTTGCCGCGTCGTTGCAAGGGAATGCTTTTTCAAGTGCTATCCCCGACCCTCCGTGTGGTTCTGTTCAAAGTTCAGGACTTGGTCACGGTGCCCCAGCTGATTCAAGGGACCCTGGTGGGGTTGCTACAAGTCAACATCCCGCAGGCCATTCGGCAGTGCAAGGGCAGCGTCCTCTGTTGGAGACGCGGCCCCCGGCGCATCGAGGGCTAGCGGTTTGGATAGAGACGGTACAAGGGATCAAGCCGATGTGAGAGTGCAAGTGACGGCTCTAGCGGAAACCCAATTGTTGCTCCGCCACCTCCGCCTCCGGCCGCACCACCTCCATGCCTCCCATGCCCCTTGCAGGGGCGCCGCCTCCGCCAAAGGCTGGCGACGGCATTCGTGTTCCGCCAGTACCAATCACAATGTTGGGAGGATTGTACTCGTCATCCCCACAAGCGCCATCGGCCGCAAGCTCCGACTCATCATCAGACTCCGACGGAGATGACGATACTCCACAATGTCGAGTTTGCGGCGGCAGCCATGACGACACGGAATGCCCATACCTCACCATGAATGGTGGTGGGGGCGGCGGGGGAGGCTCTGGCCAGTTCCCCAATGCAGACCCGTCTCAAGCTGCCGATCCCAGTGTAGGCATGACCGCCGTAGATCACGCCGCATATGAGGAGTCCGTTGTCCGTGTCAAGGTTTTTAAGGATCTTGTACTACTAGAGGTTTTGTCAGCCAAGTTTTGGTGGCCATCGGTCGACCCCAGAAGACCCCCGGAGACGAAGTATACCAGTCAGCCCAAGCATGCATGTCCTCCTCTGAGCAGGAACTCATCGCGGACAAGCGCTTCCCACGTCTAGATCGTGAAGTAGCCGCAAAGCTCCTTAAAACCTGCCGCAAAGGTAAGTTCGGGCTCTTGTTTCAGAACATGGTTGAACAAGAGAGAATCTCGTCAGGTGGGATGCCCGTACGGAGAATCATGTTGCGTGCCATCTTCAAGCACTTCCAGTTGGAATGAGGTAGGATCGGAGGCAAGGGAAGCCCCTATCGGCAGTCATCGTAGGAAGCCGGAATGGTTGTGGTCCAAGGTTGATCTAGCTTTGGAACTCCATCAGGACAAGCGGAACAGGGATGAGTTTGACAAAAGTCTTCAAATCAAGCCAGCCGCCATGTCCCAGGGGAATAATTCTAATGCCACGCCTGCCGCAAGCAGCGAAGACAAGCCCAAGAAAAATAAGAAGAGTAAGAAGGATAAATCTGCTGCAGACTCCGGCAGCCCTGCGCCGAAGGTTAAAGCTCCAAAGCCGCCTCCTCCTAAAGCTAATGCAGCACCAGCCCCCAAAGGCAAAGGTAAGGGTGGCTCGAACGATAACCTTACTCCTAGGCCTAAGGCCATCAGCAAGACAGCCAGTATGACCGCAGCAGAGAAAGCAAAGACCCCATGCATGTTTTATGCCTATAACTCGTGCAAGGCCAAGCAATGTGCATTTCTCCACAGTGATACCAACAAATACACTGGTCCCAAGCCCAAAAGTTTGTTGTCACCGCCGCCGCCAAAGGCGAGTGCAGCTGTTGCACAGCTCATTCCGGCAATGGCAAGCGTTGCTTCCGACGACAATCACATCAGCTGGCTTTGGGATACTGCCGCAGGGAGACACTTGATCGGACGTCAAGCTTTGAAAAGCAACATGATCAAGTGCGTGCGCGAGAGCAGCACACCCGTAGGTTTTGCGACTGGGGGTGGTGCCCAACAAGGCACTACTTCATTAGCATTCGAGGACAGCCGAGCGATACCTGCTGAAGAGCAGGTGTACGTCCTCCGTGATTGCCCACCAGCGCAATCCATCGGGAAGACCGTAATGGATCAAGGACACCTATTCATTTGGGATCCACGCGAGAATGTTCCATACCTTGTTCCCCCAAAGGAACTCAGTAGATGTAAGATTAACGTGCCCCGCAATGCACGCATTAATGCATCTAGAGTGGTGGAATACGTTCCCCAGTATGATGAGGTGGTAAAGCCCAAGTTGGCAGAGTCGTCAACTCACCTCTGGCCGATTGAAGCTGCTGCTATGAGCGCGGCCGAAGACGATGTCGTTTCTTTGTGCGATGACTCGTGTCAAGCGTCAGATGAAGGTGAGCTAGATCAGGTTCCTGTAAACATGCTAGCGGCCAAGGGAGCCCCTCCTTCCGAGGATGAACTTCCCATGAGGTCCCATTTCCCTAAGAACCCATTTTGCAAAGTGTGTTCTATCTCAAAGACCACTTCTGCAAGGGTAGCGCGCAAAAAGGATGCCAGACCAGACGACAAAGTCGACGTCCCAACCGCACCATTTCAACAGTTGGCTACCGATTCTGTGATTCTTGTCATGGGCGATGAACATCTCGGAGTAGGTTTCGGAGGAATCAAATCCCACCATGTAGTACGTGATGTTTTCCCAGGCGTCCGTCTTGCATACCCCGTGAGTAGGCGAGACACACAAGCGCATGTTAAAAATTTCCGTCAGTTCATGGGCCTTCAGGTCTCGTCCCAGAGACAAGCTTGCCTAACAGGTGGCCTCACAATACCATCCTGGAGCTCGACATCCGTGAAGAGAAGGAATGCTGTCGCAGCATCCACTTGCAATCAGGGTTGCCCTATACCTTTAGCTACCCATTTGCATGCCTCACCATGTCGTTCGACAGGCCTGCTCCATTCAGCCCCGGTAAAACCCAATGGGAGGCTCTCACAAAGGAAAAGTTCCAAGGGAAGAGATGCTGTTTCGGGCAATTGGTTTGGTACAGAACCAAGACTCCTGGAGGGTCGATCCGGGGTTGCGGTACCGTAACGTGGTAAAAGTCATGGACTATGAAGCCTTCCGTAAAGATGGTTCCATTTCTGTTCACGATGTTCCTGAGCCGGAATTGTTCGTTGAGGACGGACCGCCAAGCTTTCCGATCGCAGCAGCAGCAGATAGAGCATTGCATGGAGGCAAGACAGAAGGGTCAGATCCCCCACCTTTGCCCCTGCGAGAGGCACCCTTTGGGGCCCCACCGACTCCATCCGCTGTCAAGTCAAAATCCGTGTACATAACTGTTGAGAGGATCATCAAGTTCAAGGAAACGCCAGGTTGTCGTGCATGCACCGGTCATTCCAAGATTCACAGTGCTGAATGCAAGAAGAGGTTCTCCGAACTTGTTTCTGCAGATAGGGCTGAAGCAGCTGCAAAAAGCGCTGCCAAAATTGAGTCTAAGGAACCCATTCCCATTGTTCATACCGAAGGGGATGAGGAGCTAGCCAGAGCAATCCACGCATCCGAGCATGATAAAGATCCTAAGATCGCAGTTAGTGCAGAAGACGTAGCTCATGAATTTGACGCAGCCGAAGCCGGGGAGCCAGCTCCCTCAAGACCCGGTGCCTCATTTTTCGATTCCGCGCCAGCGACAGCCGCTACATCGCAAGGTGAAGATTTTTAGGTGTTCAAAGAAAATGCCAACTGTTTGGTTCGGTACCATATCATGCCAAGGCAGAATCTTTTTACCCCAAAGGAGGTCGAGGATTGCCCCGTTTCCCCAGAAAGGTTCACTGCAGCTTGCACCACTCGTGCCGTGTTTCAGGGGGGCAAAGCAGACAACATCCACGATGGTTGGTTTGGTAGCCGACCTAATCGCTCACTTGGGGATTCATGGACCGGGTTCACAGTGTTCAAGTTAAAACCCATTCAGTCCGATTGCGTTATCACGACAGGTGCAGCTTCATGTTAGAGTCCGTACCGCCGACAGCTCTCACCGAAGTGTCAAAGAACGGTCGTCCAGATACATTGCTGCCAATTTTTGGCATGCCGTGCAGCGCAGAGGTTGAAACTCCGCCGCCCAAGCAATTTGTGGTAGGAAATCATCGTGCCCGCAAACGTCAGGCACGCATGGATAAGTTGCCTGTGATGTTTGAATACGCATGTTCACCAGAGTCCAATATGGGTCGCGTGTTTGAAGGTCTTGGCATACCACATGTTAGGCTGGCTAAAGAGTTCATCGACCTTAGCACAGATGAAGGAGAAATCCAATTGCAGTCACAGATAGTAGGTTGTGAGAAACCCAATCTCTGGGCCGCAATCCCCTGCACATCCGGATCAGCATGGCAGCGCCTTAACAAGGCCAAGTTAGGAAGCCAATTCAAAAAGAAACTGAAACAACAAGTTAGAGAGTCGAGAGAGTTGTTCTCCAGATTCAGACGTCACGCTGAGACTGTCCTCCATCAGGGGGGTAGTGTTTCGTTTGAATGTCAAGGGATTGCGACAGCTGGGCTAGGGGTGATGTTGCTGCATTCTTTAGGGAATACGCGCAGGTCTTCACCCCAGCGACCTTCCACGGTTGCGCCCTAGGTCTAAAAGACAGCAACGGTTGCCCATCAAAAAGCCATGGAAAGTCATGACTAGCAATAGCACCCTCGCATCCGCACTAAGTGCATTCAAGTGTCCGCACAAAAAAGGGTTTAATCACTCGCTTGCAGCAGGTAACAAAACCGCAAAGACCGCTTTCTACCCCGAAGGCATGTGTCTCACAGTTGCCCGTGCGCTGTATCCGACAGTAGGACCCGCTGTGCCTGTGATGCCTGTTCAAGTGCCATTGCCTCTCGACCGCCGGGAACGTGAACAGCAGCTAAAACACATATCCCCTCTCTCTGGTTTGGAAGATATAGGTATTGCTGTCGAGTCCGATGAAAAGTGTCACGACATCCTCGAACAAGTTCTTGATGTTGAAAATCTCATCGCACATTCCCTAGGACAAGTCAAGGAGGAGAAGGATCCTGAAATCACCGCAATGGTGACCAGACTCTTGTCACGTGCCGAAATGTTGGCTTCCCCGGAAGCCCTTGAAGCCCTTCGACTTGAAGCCACAGGCCTAGAGAAAGCCGGTGTTTGGGATCTAATTTCAGTCCGAGAGTACGATCAAGTCTCTGCTGAGGCGCGACGATCCAGTGTAAAAGTTCACTTCGGACAGTTGATGTCGCTAGCATCCGTCAAGTTCGCCGAACTCGCGAAGCACCTTCAAAAGATGAAAGGTAGGATAGTGTGTTGCGGAGACTGTGCGAAAGACGAACATGGTGCAGCGGCTGTATACCAAGAACTGGGAGCAAATCCCACGAGCGTACAAGGTCTTAATAACTGTCTTGCTTACGGATCCCTGCCAGGGAACTCCACCACAACAGCGGACGCTATAAAGGCTTACGTACAAGCACAGCTAAAAACTGAAAAGTTGCGTGATGCCACCACTCCATTCTGTCCCGCTGGATCTCTAGACCCCGCAGATGACGCCTTGGAGGGTGAGCTCGGCTTCGCCGCTTGCCGCGTGCTGATGAAGGCTTTGTGGTTGGGGCGTTTGGCACGCCCGGACCTGGTCAAGCCGATCGGTGACCTTGCTTCCTTTATTCAGAAATGGTCTAGGAACTGCGATAAGCAGTTACATAGGCTTGTCTGCTACATTAACAGCACGGTGAACAGCACCCTAGTCGGCACAGTTCAGGATTCGACTGATGAGTTGCATCTTTCTCTCTATGTGGACGCAGATTTCGCTGGAGAACGAGACGCAAAATCAACGTCCGGAGGTTTCTTGGTGTTGAGTGGTCCACATGCGCACTTTCCCCTCGCGTGGGTGTCGAAAAGGCAGACCTCGGTCTCCCGATCGACAACCGAGGCGGAAATAGTGTCTCTTGCGTACTCCCTGTACCAGGAGGCACTACCTGCACTCAGCTTATGGGAGCTGATTTTGGATAGGCCATTCCATCTCAAGATCCATGAGGATAATCAGGCGACCATCCTCGTAGCAAAGAAGGGTTTCTCATCCAAGCTACGCTGTGTACAACGCACGCACAAGGTGAACCTCGCTTGCATCGCAGAGCAGCTTGAAAGCGAACACATCTCAATAGAATATGTCCAAACAGACATGCAGTCAGCAG
Organism: Effrenium voratum; assembly: GCA_963377175.1. NCBI lineage: Eukaryota > Dinophyceae > Suessiales > Symbiodiniaceae > Effrenium > Effrenium voratum. The sequence goes on from CAUJNA010003323.1 coordinate 137,137, forward strand.
ACATTTTCACTAAAGCACTTCCTCCCAACAAGTGGGACCATGCCATCAGGTTGCTCGGCATTCGTGTTGACCTTCCAGAGAAGCTTGAAGATGTGTGTGAAAGTAGATCCGCTAAAGCAGCTGCCTAGTGCGCTGCAGCATGTCCGCAAAATTTCCAGAAGTGTGCAAGTGACTGGGCGATACTTGAATAACTTGCGTCAGTCGTTGTGATGTAAGCTTGACTTCAAGTTGGCGTGGTAATGCGCCCAAGACACTCCCTCAGTGCCGTCAATGAGGGGGGAGTCAATTATCACGATGACATTTATGGCCCAGAGGTACATCAAGTTGCAAGACCGGATAACATGTCCGCATGTTACCATTTGGCTCAAGGAAAAGAGCGCGTTGCACGCGCTGCCCACAAGTTAAGGGAGAGGTCGCAGTCACGGCGGGGTTCGTTCCGTTTAAGGTCCCGGGTTCCCCCGTTGTTGAGAAACCTGTGTTTCCCTCTCCTTTGAGTTCCCATCTCCGCCGGGCACCCATTTTTACTCTTCAAAGTCCCTTCTATTCTCCATAGCGAATGAGAGGGTACCCACTTGTCGTATGATCGCTCAATTTGGTTTTGAAGCACCGCATTCGACGAGGGGCCCTACTTGCCTGCGATTTTGGTTTGCCTCAGCCGGCGCCTCCGCCTGAGGTGAAGATGTACCTGCCCGCGAGAACGGCGCAGGTCCTTGTGCGCGATAGCCTGCTGCAAGGCCGGGAATTTCAAGCCGCTTCGGAACGCTCCGCGCCGGAAAGCTCCGCGTCGGAACTCTCCGCATGCGGCTTCGCCCGCCGTGGAATACCCAGTGCAATTGGTTGTGAATCCCATTGGTTTAAAATCTGCTTCGGTCAACTGTTTGTTTCTTATTTATTCTGCTTCTTTCCCAATTCTTTTCAACCATTGTTATTTCAAACACCGCCTATAAAGTACCCCTGTCTAGAGAATCACTCGTTCGCAACCCAAAAGGCGAAGGCATGTCAATGTAGGTTGTTTGTTTTTGTATTTGGAAGCCAACAGACGGACACCCATTTGGGGCACGCATCCCCCCGTATGTCAAAGTGTCCAGTCGATGGTCAATGGGTTCGGGACATTGCCCTCAGTGGGTATCTTAACTCAAGATGAGGGTTTGTGTTTTAGGGACACCTCCCTTGTGAGGTTGCTTTAAGCACACCAAATGGACACCTCAGCCATTTTTGGGGTCCTTTGGTGGTCTCAAAGGCTATGGAAGCTGAAACGTTTCCTGTCCCGACGCATCCCTTTCAAAGAGCCCCAATTTTGGGCCTCCCCTCAACAGGCGCATGTCTTCTTTGAGCCCATCCTTTTTACCCGTTTGAAGGGACACCAACCGGAGCCCCCGCCAAAACGGGGCGGGCGGGTTCTTGGGGCAGGCGGTGTGAGGATTTGGATGGACGACACCTTCCTGGTGCAGAACGGCTTGGAATCCACGGCGCCTCGCCCCGTAAAGGCTGCAGGGTCCCTTGAAGGATGCAGGACAACCAAAGGGACAGGGGGACAGGGTTTAGAACTATACCTTTTGGCCAACTAATGGGTTTTCCATTAAACCACTAAAAGCTAAGCTTTTAGCAGGGGAGCAGAAAGCCACCAAGTGCGGATGGTTGCGAAATCCATTTCGCACCACCTAAGAAACCGTGGAATGATTCGATTTCCCTGTAAATACCAACAATGCATGGTTTCAACCATGGTTTCGAAGTGGTGCAGGATGTTGTCCACCCACAGTTGTAAACATTCGCACGGCGATTAGAGGAGCCGAATCCTAGCGAAGCCGGTGGTTTGTAGATGTATCCTTTTAAGGAACCCTGTTCTTGCGCATCCTCTGGGGGTGGACCGGTCCCGAAAAGCACCCTTTTTGCGAGCTGGGACGAAAAGCACCGCGGCGACACTTTTGTGCCAGCCAAACGAATCATCGGAGTTTTCAGCCAGATTTGCCCCATCGTTTTTTTTTGTTTCTCATTTTTTCCCCTAAACCTGCGAATTCGGTATATATACATATATGCACATATCTATCCTTTGCAAGCGGTTCCGGTCATGCGCTCAGCCTCCAAATGCCCTAGCAGTCAAACTTTTTTTTCCCCCGTGAGGGTGCCTGGAAGATGAATCTCGTGCCTAAGAGGCCGTGCCATGTTAGGGAGCGGGATGGTGCCCAAATCTCTGGACTAACATAGAACCTATCAGAGGCTCCTTTTTGGAGGACAGCTGCATGCTTTGGAAGCTGGGTAGGGTGTTTTTGGCGCCTGTTCGGTGTTTCTGTGGTCAGGAGTGATTCTCGGAATGGTTTGGGTGTTTTGGGCTTTCTCGAAGCCATACTTCGGCTTCCCGAAGTGTCGCATTGCTGAAGCCTTCTGCCTGTTCGGCTCCTGCGGTAGTGCTTGTTCACTGAATACCTTTGTAAATCACTGTAAATGTTGACCCCAGTTGTTTTCAACCCCTGGTTGCTTCATAGGGGGGAAGCACACCCCCCTGAATGAAATGTGGTTGAAGGGGCTTTCACTCCCCCATCAATAAACTGTTTGGTCGAAAATATGGGGTCAACTGTTGTCTCGATGTGGATCAGCCTTTAAAGGCAACATGGTTGCATAGCACAACCATTTGGCCCTGTGCCACTGGTGACCATTGGCAACCCTATCGGGTGACCCTATTGGTGACCCTACCGTGGATGGATCAAATCCTGTTCATGGTTTGCCTATCTCAAGTGGCAGGATTTTGTCCATCCACGTATTTGTGTCCCACTAATCCGACACCCATTGGATTTTCGATCTCTGTTTGAAGAGGCATCTCCTCGGTTGCACCCTCAGAGCCCTCAAGGAACCAAACCGTTCAGATACGTGTGAACGCACGTACATGCAATATGCCATATATATATATATACACACACACACACTCCCTGAGTTCCTGGACTTTAAACTTTCTGGGAGGATCAGTTTAGTGGCAACCAATTCCTGGGATTTTTGGCCAATCCTCTTGATCGGAAGTGCGTCCATACGCAGATAGAAGCAAGTTGCCGACAAACTTCAAACCGCCCAGAAAGTCGGACGCTGATATGGACCCAATGTTAGCTGAATATATGGCTTCCCCAATTCAATGGAGCCACAATCCAAACCCGGGTAGATGAAGGTTAAGGGGCAGTCCCAGCCAGAAATAGTTGCGGATATCCGCCTTCTTAGTTCTTGAAGCATAGTTCTGGGAATTGCGACCACAATGCCGGGTTTTCAGCAAGTGACTCAATTCATCAACCCCATTACATGGTTGTCATTGGGACACATTTTACATTTTTGCTTCTTGTGGTTTAGTGGTTGAAATCCAAATCCACTTACCTGCTATTTTTTTCCCAGAATTTTTGCTCCCCTTACCCAACCTCAACCAATATTGACGGGGCTAGTGTTGCGGATCCAACTTCCGGGGTCTCTCTCTCGAGCACGCGACCGAGGAGGGCCTGAAGCTGGCGTTGCAGATCTGGAAGGACGGCAAGCAGGCGCGGAAGATCCACCTCCAAAAAGCAACCAACATGGTGGTACATCCAGAAACCAGGTACAAAAACTTCCCCTCAACACCAACCACAAGGATGGTTCCCTCAAAACTCACAAACTCGACGGTGCTAAACAGGTAGGAGGTGCAAAAGCGCGAAAGGGCAATAATGTAGTTGCAGTATCCAAATATCATAGAATAAACCCTTTTGATAGAACCTTTGGGGACACTCAAAAAAAACCATAGCGCAGGTTGGTGAGTTATAGCAATTAGTGCATCCGAAAGGACACGATTGGTTAGAAACCATTTTCTGTGACCCAGGAAGAGCTAGGCAAATCGACGAAGATGTTCACGTGATGATGATGATTTTGTCGAAGATGTGGATGTCCTTTTCGGTTTTGGGGGTTGTCATTATCAGTTTTGGAAGATGAGGACGAAAACCCACATGTTTTCGACTCTTGGCATGGGATCGAAGGGGAGCAGCCCATAGAGGCAAGCGACAAGTCTGGATTGAACTTTTGAAGCATCCGGGAACAGCCGAGAAAAGTGGGAGAGTATATACGTTTCTTGGCCAATCCACTCGATCAGAAGTGAGGTGGCCATGCTAAGCGATGGTACCTGGGGGGAAACAGAAGGCAACTCAGATTCGTTGCTCCGAACCTTTCGAATGAGTGTGTCTTTTTTTGGGCACCCCCAGCATGGCTTTGGTGTTCCTTTTGGTTTCCGATTGAAACCACAAGGAAGGGTACCAACCAGAGCATCGGTCTTGGGTCTTCTTGATTGGTTTGGACTGATTTCACACCATACCACACCAGTCGGGTGAGAGTGGGACATTGAGACTCGGCTTGTGGACAGGAGATGATGGACTTCGACTTTGATCCTGCGGGCTGCGTTGTGCCATGGCATTACACTCGCGTGGCGCAAACTGCTGGGATGAGCTGCCTGTTTTAAGATCACGATGTAGGTCCTTTACTCCCGGTATTTTCTTTCAGGTTTTGGAGTCATGGTAGAAATTGCAGAATGCTGAGCGTTTTACGGGCATGGCCGGGCATGAATTCTTTTTTGGGACCTTTGGTGGACATCGCAGCATCAGCATCAGCAGCACATTTACATGGACATCCTGCTGTACACCAACCACTTTTGAGGGTTTTCCAAACATTGACATCCATGCTCATATATCGTAACCTTCCAGTTTAATTGTAGTGAGCTCCAGTGGCAGGCAAGCCAGAGTAACAGACTGATTCAGAGCCATAGTCAGGGGAGCCATTGCAGCCTAGGCACTATTAGTGCCTAGGGACCGTCAAGGGCCATGAAGCCTAAACTTCTGATGGCTTCTTTCCTGACTATGGCTCTGAATCAGTGGCCACCTATCGGGCCGAATTTTGGATTCACCCGCTTCGGCCCCGTTTTTACGGGAATTTGGAAGGACCCAAGCAGAAATAGTCGGGTGTCTGTCAAAAGGTCGCAGCTCCAAGCAGAAATGCGCTACACTCCCATCCTCCAACATGGACCCTGACTGGGGGGTTCTGGAAGACCATTTTCCTCCAGAAGGGACCCTCTGCTGGGTGACATGTTGGTGGACCAAAGGGCAAAGGAAGTTGCTCAGAACATGGAAGCCATGAGAAGAACAACCTGGATCCCCTCTGCTTCCGCCGTTGGCCAAGGCATGAAAGGCGTGAGGATAAACCATGAGCCAATCCATTTGAGCTCCGAAAGGGCCGGTTTAGTAGGTGGTTCTACTACCCGCTTAGAGAAGGATTCAAGTCGGGCCTATCCAAATCTTTAGAACCATCTCAGGGGCTTGAGTCGCCCTGCTTAGGCTTGCCACTCGCACAATGCTCTTCAAGTCACGCGTGCCGCCTTCCATCCGGAATGCATCTACTCCATATGTTCCTTCTTGGTTTTCTCTATAGAGCCTGCCTCCATGATAAATCGAGCCTCACTTTCAAGGCTTTTGCCATGCTTGTGCGGTATTGTACCAACACGGGTCATTCCCACGATATCACTTGGGGGATCCCCCTTGGCTCACAAGTTCGATTCCAACCAAAACCCACGACTTGATCACTTGGGGGATTAACTGAAACTCGACTTTCCACTCGCTTTGGGGTTCTATACAAACCACATGACAACCCCAAGGTTTCCACCCCCAACCCTTCTCTTCAGCTCTACTTCCCAAGTCACTGGGTTTTTATTCATTATGTTGTTTTCTAGGCGATGGTATGGAGTAGCGCGATGCCACTCGGACAGTATAAGACCTGGTCAGGCCATCAAAGTTGGGGCCTGCAGGAACCTCCGGTACTGCTCCAGGGTATGAAGCAGGGTTGTGGGATCAAGGGGTTTCTCCCCACTTCTGTGATACGCTGCATATGAAGAAAATAGTCTTTGGGAAGCCCTTTCTGTTGTATCACAGAAGTGGATTCCATTCCCCACAGCCCTGGTATGAAAGAAAAGAAGAACCCCTTCCTGAGGAGCTGGGCCTGAATTTTGACGCCACCTTCAAGATCACCAGCCCAGCCGGGGAGGACGAGTCACCAAGCCGAAGCCGATCTGAGGGTTGCTTGAAGTTGAATCCAATTCTTGCTGGTTCGGAACCAGCCGTCTTGGTTTTTAGTGTTTATTTAACTGTTGGTTTAGTGGTTGGATTTCCACATCCACTAAAAGTTGTTGTTCGGAACCAGCCATTTTAGTTTAGAGTTTTTCTTTGGTTTAGTGGTTGGATTTCCACTTGATCCACTAACAGTTGTTTTCGCTTTGGGATCTGAAAACGGACTGCCCAGGAGTGGAAGGGAACTGCAAGCAGGATGCGGGCGTGTCTCAAAATACCGGAACCCCCCCCCCAAAAAGGAGTGTTTTCCTTTTGGTTCCGATTGACACCAACCAAAAGGGGGTACCCGCAAGCAAAGACACACCCATGTGAAGAAACAGGTTGTTTGACTGCTGGGTCTGCTTGTTGGGCTTGCTGGGGTTTAGGGTTTGTGCTGGGCTGTTAACTGTTGGGCTGACGGGGGGCTGCTGGGCTGTTGGGCTGTTGGGCTGTTGGTTGGGTGTTTGAAGATGTTTGCACAGGCACAAGACCCTGGCTATGGAACTGGTCCTCGAAGTTGTTTCCGCTCCAACGCGTGGGGTTCCTGGGACAACCACAAAGTGCAGTGGGAAGTAGCCAGTGTTAGAAAGCGTGGCAGCTCCTGATTGGAGTAATCAGATAGACATGTGGAGGTCCTTTTTTGAGTCAGTCGTGTGGCCAAACAAGTGGTACATCTCCAAACTATGCCTCACGGAATCGAGAAACCAAGGTCTTATCACCCCCCTATTTGTAAAGAAATCTCCTGTGTGAGACTGCCAAGGAAGGGGGTCCCCCACAGGATCCAGGTTGCCTTGCAGCGGAGTAGCCACCGGGGGCGGCCCAGTGATTTGCGGTTCACAGTGACAGTCAAGCTCTTGAGGGAAACTGCTTGTCACATTTGGTGGAGCTTCCAATGCATGCGACTCAATCTGCATGTGAACGAGCTCACTGATTGGGGGTACAACTTGCTCACCCATACAGGCCCATTGCATAAACTTTAGAGCCTCCGGCTCAGTCCGCCGACATTGGCATCTAGCTTGTCTCCTTCTTCCTCTCGCCCGTGTCCCCCTAGTATGCTCTTGTGTCCTCTCTGGTTCCCCCATCCTCCCCGACACGCCGAGCAATGTCGGCGGAGTGTTGAGTGCCACCAAGAGGGTGCTCCCAAAAAGGGCGCCGAACCATGCCTCCAAGTAAAATGTTGGGAAAGGGTGGCGACCAAACAGGGCGTACAATTGCGAACAGGAAGGCTCGCCGTTTAGGGCACCTTAGTGTTGGGTGGTATGTCATGGCCACTGCATGTCATTTTGGCGGGGTGCGCGGATAAGCTGATTTCTGAGGGGTGTTGAGGTTGCCTGTATGGCACTCTTGCTTGCGAGAAGCGTGGCTTAGCATGGCAAGTGAAGCTGGGGTTGGGGAATTTGCCAGGACATTTGGGGGAAACTGGGGGGGAAATTGGGGGGAAGTCGGATGGAAATTGAAAGGAAAGTGGGAGGGAATTGGTGAGAAAGTAAGGCGCAATTTGCGGGGAAGCATTGGGGGAAATTAGGGGAAATTGGGGGGAAATTGGTGCCAATTGTCAAGGAAATCGGAAAACACAATGTGTTTTTCAATGGTGTCAGCAAAGGAAAAACACCGAACACCGTGTGTCTCAAAGTTTTCCGCAAAAGGCAGCACAAAACCTCAGCCGGCAGAAAGAGGCGGCGGGAGGATTCGAGCCTGGGACCCGTTTCTCCAGACCCGCTCCCCGAAGACTACGTCCAGTGGAACGTCATCAAATTGCCGCGCGGTACGCGGGGGGGGGGGGGTGGCGACCGAAAAACCATGCGTATTTGACGTGTCCCGGGGGGGGGCTAAGGGGGGGGTTAAAACCACACAAAACCACACCCAAAACCACACACGCCGATCTCGGGACTGGATCGGAATCCCTGCGGGGAACATGCTCGGCTTTGCGCTACTTTCTGTGGTACCCCCCTCAAAAGCTCGTGGGGATGACCCTAGCACAGAGGGTTCCTGTTGGAATTCCCTTTGAAACCAACCCAAAGGGGTTCTCCCCCCCCAAAAAAAGAGGACACACCTGCATGGCCATGGTTCAAAACCAATGGTACCATTTTGGGATAGGTGCACCACCCATTTTGCCGTCTATTTTAGTGGTTGGATTGGGATGTTCACTACGGGGTTTTGACCCATGGCCACATGTTCCGTTGGATTGCTCGATCGATTGGGCAGGATCTGCCGTGCAAGGCCTCCAAGGATGGCTTCTACAGGGCCCCCTGCCCTCACGATCTGCCGGGCTGGACGTTTCGACGGCGACCCCGTGCCAAAGTGCGCCCAAAACGGCGAGCTGCAAAACCGAAAGCAAAAAAAGAAAGAAAAAACAGTTTTGGCGACCTTTTTTTTGCCAAGGCAGCATGTTTTCTTTTGGCACACGACCAAAGTTTGGTTTGACCAACCTCCATGGCGTTGGTTTTTGGTGCACCACTTCTGCGAGTGACTCGAGGGAAACTTCGGAGTCCTTGTCCGCGCCATGGGAAGCTTCGTTTGGCTTTTAAGGAACCCAGGGATCTGGGGGTGATTTTTTTCATGGGTCCCAGGCCATCAGAATTCTGTTGGTTTCATGACTTCGCTTGAGATTATTTTCGCCATTTCAAATGGAAATGGAGCACCCCAAAATCCTCTCTGGGTGCACACGGTTCCTAGCCATACACTTTGATCGTGAGGGGTTTGTCGCATATCCCCGGCATGGTTTTATTTATGATCAATGTCACCCATGATCTAAGTGGCTGGTGAAACGGGACCAACCAACCAGAATCCCACCATTCTAGGGGTTGCTTCCCCATTCTTTTCAACCATCGTTCTTTCCGAAAACCAGCCGTTTCCCCAGGTTTCTGAAGGTTTTCTGGAAAGATTCGGATCCCTGGGTTCAGAATGGAAAAGGGAGGTACCCCTAGAACCATCAGCCACTTTTCGCCCATCGACGTGCGACGTTTTTGCGGCGGGGCCCCCCGCCTTGTTTTGCCTTGTCCAAGGTTTACTTCCCGGGCGACTACAGTGTCTGCAGTGCAGAGCCTCAGACCGACGTGAGTCGTTCGTGCAAAGAGTCTTCCTCCACCTGGGGGGTGGTGTTGGGTGGTTTCAAAAGCAAGCCCAAAGGAAATCCGAAGCCTTTTTTTGGGGCCTATTAGAAGGACAGAGCCACTTTTCTTTGGGGTTGAGTTGGCAAACTTCAAAGTGTTTGTTGACAGGTCTCATCATTTCAGTCAGGGCCCAAGTGGCCAGTCGACTCAAAAGTGACCGTTGTGTTTCATTGCACCCTCCCAGGAATTCGATCAACTTTGGATGTGGGTGGGGACACCAGTGACCCTTCTCAGTGCCCAGCCGTCTGGTTCCTTTGGTTTTTAGTGGTATTTAGTTGGCTTGGTCGGGGAATTTTCCATTTTTCACCCACCAAAAGTTAAACTTTTAGCAGGGATCTGAGGACAGCCCAGAAAAGGCGACCTTTTGGTGGACCGGAACTCAGTTGCAACCTTTTGAGAGCTATTGGAGGCGTCGTCCATGTTTAGTTCCCGTGCAGATGTGGCCAGCAGCAGGGGAGCTTCTCTGAACCAACTGCGACAAAAGAGATCCAGGGCTTTGGGACCTCTATGGCCGTGTCTTCCCTTTTTTTTAGCGACCCCCCCTTTTTGCTTGTTTCAACTGAAAGCTTCCATGCCGCAGAGATGTGCATCTCTTACATCGTGCTCGGTGGCTTTGCGTTTGGCTTGGAGGCCAAGATATGTCCAGCGGCCTGCTGTCTTGGGCATAGACTGCTGTACGATGAAGCAGTGGCACTGGTGCTTTACAAGGCGGTGAACTTGGATTCACAAAGCATGCGCCAGCGAGAAAGCTGCTGCCTGATGAGCAACAGCTTGCATGGAGGGAAAGCTGAGTGCCTCCTTTTATCTCTAGGCCAAAAAGAAAACCAACTTTTTTGGGGGTTCCGTAATTTTAAGACAAACCCGCATGGGTGTGTGTTTTCTGAGGGCACCCCTTGTCAGGTTGACTGGGAAACCGAGAGGCAAGCCACCATTTTTGGGGTCCAAATCATATTTTGGCAGATGCCCACACACCTTTGCAATCATTTGGGGATTTCAGATGGGGGGGGGTAAAATAAACTAAGTTCAGCTCAGGAATATCAGGCTTCTTGGGGTTCGGCTTCTTGAGTCGGGTTGGTGGATGACAACCCAGCCACATGTCAACTTCGGATTTGTCCGGATTTGGAAATTATATCTGTTTCAGGGGGGCTCCTCTGACGAGTTCTCCTTAGGAACCCATTTTCTTTTCTCTTTTTTTTTTTTTTGGGGGGGGGGGTTATGGCAGGGTCCTCCGGTTGAGTTGTTTTAAGTTAACATTGCGGTCAGTGGGTATGATGCCATTTTTTTGGCCTGTCTGGACGGGAAACGATGGGGAATCATTCGAACGCGCGCCGGCAAGCGACAGGCGGAAGCCACAATTAAGCCACAACCATCAGTGAACCAACCAGTAAACTAGGAGTTCATGCCAGTGGGTCACATTTGGGTGTGTTTGTTTTAAGGGGCACCTGTTTTTGGGTGGGTTTAAAGGACAGCCAGAAGGAAAGCCACCAATTTGGGGTGGCGGGGCACATAGATTTTGCCTTTGTTTCAAGACAACTTGGACGGCTGGTTTGAAGGGGTTCGTATCTCCACCGAATAATGAACATCCACCATCTTGGCTGAAATGTCGCCAACTTGCCTTTCGATGTTAACATGCCTCCAGAAGCAAGCCGGTTTTGGCGGGTTTGGCTCACTCCCTGCGTTCTCGGACTTTGTACCTTTAGATGACCATTTTGCTGGGTGTTTCCCATCCATCCGGTTCCTTACATTTTGCATTTTTTTTGGTGTGGTAGTTTCCACTAAACCACTAAACATTTCCGACTTTAGCCAGGGATCCAAGGGGAACAGCTCAGTGTCTTTGGAGTTGGTACTTCCTTTTTTGGGGCGGGCTGTACCTGGATGTTCGTTGCCAGGAAGTTGTCAGCCCATTCAGGCACACGAACAGTTTGGATTGGACTTCCGGCCAATTTTTCTCTGAACAACGAGTAGCCCGGGGCGTGCGAATGTCTAGCAGGCCTGGGCTACCTCCAGAACGGCCAGCCATTGCTGGAGAGTGCGGAAGGCCCCAGGGCTTGCTGAAAAGAGGGAGGGGATGCCACCCGGCCACCCTCGTCGAAATTATTTGACGTTCAATTTTGAAGGTTCACTCGATTGGGGGCAGAAAGAACTGGCAGTATACAAACTATTTTCCTCTGGGAAGTACCACACACACACACAGACACACACACAGACACACACACACACACACACACACACACACACACACACACACACACACACACACACACACACACACACACACACACACACACACACACACACACACACACACACACACACACACACACACACACACACACACACACACACACACACAACCCACACACACACACACACACACACACACACACACACACACACACACACACACACACACACACACACACACACACACACACACACACACACACACACACACACACACACACACACACACACACACACACACACACACACACACAC